>JAFIRS010003755.1:0-115718 GCA_018342105.1 Gonioctena quinquepunctata | reverse complement strand
GCAAACTCTTGTCTTTTCGCCCAGTGTGTCAGCGGAATGTCTCTAATTCTTCAACAATTCGTTGTTCAGAATGGCACTGTCAGGTGCTGTAGCGTAAACCTTAGATTTCAAGTACCTCCATAGAAAAAAATCTAATGGTGTAAGGTCCGGTGACCGAGCTGGCCATTCGATCGAACCTCGTCGTCAATCCATCTACCACGATATTCTTCATCTAGGTAACGTCTTACTGCACCGAATAGTGTGCAGGAGCACCATCTTGTTGAAACGTTATTTCCAAGTTGTCGAATTCATCTGGATTATCTTCTAGAATTTCAAGAATTAACGCCTCAATATCATTTTGTAACATCTCCAGATACAATTCACCGGTTAGTTAGCATTGAGAAAAAGAGGCCCAACTATGTGGTTTCCCAAAATACCTGCCCAAACATTTACTTTTCTGGAAATTGAGTATGTTTTTCACGAAAGATGTGAGGATTTGTGTCACCCAATACCTACATTTTGAGTGTTAACATTTCCATTGAGAAAGAAAGTACTTTCGTCACTAAAACAAATTGTCTGTATGTAGCCTGGTTGTTGGTTCATTTTATTGGACATAGTTTCACAGAATTCTAGTCTTCGGTCGGGTCATCATCTGAAAGTTGGTGCACCATTTTTAATTTGTATGGATGAAATTTGTTTTAGCCAACACCCTATGTACTGTCCTTTGACTGACTTCTCAGATAGACGCAACTTGGGCTGTGGAAGAAGTAGGGTTTACTACCATTTCTCCAATTATGTCAATTTTTTTGTCATCACTAATTATTGGTCGACCAGATCGTTTGGCATCTTGAACACTACCTGATGCTTCAAACTTCCGAAGAAGCTCCCTCAAATAAACCCTCGATATAGGGCGATCGGGGTACCTCTCATTAAACAGTCGTTCCGCTGCATGGAAATTGTTTCTACATTCACCAATTATTAAGATAGCTGCTACTTTGTCGGCTACAGCACGCACTCATTTTGCCTATGTAAACACTTAAACGTCTCGTTAAACAATAGCTTAGGTAAATTTTCAAGGTATAAACACTTTTGACAAGTAGAGAATTCAAAAACGTCAACCTTTTTGACAATTAACCAGAGGCGTACTTTAAAATCTTTGTTAATTAAATGCGAAACTATAATTTTCGTATTTCTTCAATTTATCAATCAAAATCAGCCGAAACCCAAACAAAATTGGTATGACTGAATAGGTATTTTCAATACCTTTCAAACGAGCTGTCACTTGCCATAGGGTCCCATTTAAAATTATTGGTCACAGCGGCCTTGTGACGTCATTTATGACTATTGCGTCACCTGTTATGACCAGTTGAGAAGCCTACATCCGTTTATTTCCACCCTCCAAATTTCATTATTATAAGTATACCCGTTCAAAAGATACGAGGGGGGAGGGGACTTTTGACTAGCACTGTATATAGTGTAGTATATTACTATCTGTTTGTTATCAATGTATTTATATGTAACTATATTTTTATTCTACTTATTTTATTTATTTTTATTATACTTATTTTATTTATTGACTGTACTTATATATTAGTCTTGGGCTAAAATAAAGGATTCATATATATTATTTTTCATAAAATATATTTTGTATAATTTGGGAAAAAGTTCGAATGACATCGAGAGTGAAAACACTCGAAATATAGTATTGTAATTGCGAATTGCAGGGTTTCGCCCCTTTTGACAATTCCGACCAATGGCGAGCCGCCATTCTAGACCTCTCGTCTCGGTCTCGTATCGTATCCTATTGTATCCTATCGTATCGTTTCCTTTCGTTTCAAATCGTATCCTATCGTATCGTTTCGTTCCATTCCGTTTCGTTAAAACTTACCTGAGTTTTATTTTCACTATAGTTCGTTTTTCTTAAAAAACAACTATATTCCCGGCTACGGATGGCCAAACAGCTATATTCCCGGCCACGGATGGCCAAACAGCTATATTCCTGGCTACGGATGGCATACATCTAGTTTTCTGGCTATATATTGTCACTCCTCGAAGGGGATTGAGATTGATTGAGGAGTATCCTTATCTGTTCGGTTCATGTTACCTGAAAAATTTTGAAATTTCAAGTAAGTAGTTTTAAGTTAACATTATACCCAATTAGGATAGGGACCAATTACTGTTAACCCTCTGGGGTATTTGGGCATGAAGTGCCATATAAGATGTATGATGCTGTTGACATAAAGTAAAAAAAAAGCCTCTTCCAAGGCGTTGGTGGTTGTGTTGGTGATAAATATGGTTGGTACATTTGTTAAGCGTCCTTTTTGGAGGGGGTCGTGTCGTGAAATGCCGCATTTGGCCCATTTCAGGAAATTATTGTTAAATATTATTTTTCATAAAATATATTCTGTATAATTCGGAAAAAAAAAAAAAGTTCGAATGAAATCTAGAGTGAAAACACCTTTTGACAATTCCGACGTATAACGAGCCGCCATTCTGGACGTCTCGTCTCGTATCGTATCCTATCGTATCGTTTCGTATCGTTTCCTTTCGAATCGTATCCTATCGTATCCTATCGTATCCTATCGCATCCTATCGTATCCTATCGTATCCTATCGTATCCTATCGTATCCTATTGTATCCAATCGTATCCTATCGTATCCTATCGTATCCTATCGTATCGAATCGTATCGATTCGTATCGTTTCCTTTTGTTTCGAATCGTATCTCATCATATCCTATCGTATCCTATCGCCAATCGTATCCTATCGTATCCTATCGTATCCTATCGTTCCATTCGTATCCTTTGTATCCAATCGTATCCTTCTATCCTATCTATCCTATCGTATCTTTCTTATCTCAACTATATTCCCGGCTACGGAAGGCCAAACAGCTATATTCCTGGTTACGGATGGCCAAACAGCTATATTCCCGGCTACGGATGGCCAAACAGCTATATACCCGGCTACGGATGGCACACATCTAGTTTTCTGGCTATATATTGTCACTCTTCAAGGGGGATTGAGATTTATTGAGGAGTATCCTTATCTGTTCGGTTCATGTTACCTGAAAAAATTTGAAATTTTAAGTAAGTAGTATTAAGTTAACATTATACCCAATTAGGATAGGGACCAATTACTGTTAACCCTCTGGGGTATTTGGGCATGAAGTGCCATATAAGATGTATGACGCTGTTGACATAAAGTAAAAAAAAAGCCTCTTTCAAGGCGTTGGTGGTTGTGTTGGTGATAAATATGGTTGGTACATTTGTTAAGCGTCCTTTTTGGAGGGGGTCGTGTCGTGAAATGCCGCATTTGGCCCATTTCAGGAAATTATTATTGAATATAATTTTTCATAAAATATATTTTGTATAATTCGGAAAAAAGTTCGAATGAAATCTAGAGTGAAAACACTCGAAATATAGTATTGTAATTGCGAATTGCAGGGTTACGCTCCTTTTGACAATTCCGACCTATAACGAGCCGCCATTCTAGCGCTCGCTCGCATCGTATCCTATCGAACGCTTTCGTATCGTTTCTTATCGTTTCGTTTCCTTTCGAATCGTATCCTATCGTATCCTTCGCATCCTATCGTATCCTATCGTATCCTATCGTATCCTATCGTATCCCATTGTATCCAATCGTATCCTATCGTATCCTATCGTATTCTATCGTATCGAATCGTATCGATTGTATCGCTTCCTTTGTTTCGAATCGTATCTCATCATATCCTACTCGTATCCTATTGTATCCTATCGTATCCAATCGTATCCAATCGTATCCTATCGTATCCTATCGTATCCTATCGTATCGTTTCGTTCCATTCCGTTTCGTTCCATTTCGTTAAAACTTACCTGAGTTTTTTTTTCACTATAGTTCGTTTTTCTTAAAAAACAACTATATTCCCGGCTACGGAAGGCCAAACAGCTATATTCCTGGTTACGGATGGCCAAACAGCTATATTCCCGGCTACGGATGGCCAAACAGCTATATACCCGGCTACGGATGGCACACATCTAGTTTTCTGGCTATTTATTGTCACTCTTCGAGGGGGATTGAGATTGATTGAGGAGTATCCTTATCTGTTCGGTTCATGTTACCTGAAAAAATTTGAAATTTTAAGTACGTAGTTTTGAGTTAACATTATACCCAATTAGGATAGGGACCAATTACTGTTAACCCTCTGGGGTATTTGGGCATGGAGTGCCATATAAGATGTATGATGCTGTTGACATAAAGTAAAAAAAAAGCCTCTTTCAAGGCGTTGGTGGTTGTGTTGGTGATAAATATGGTTGGTACATTTGTTAAGCGTCCTTTTTGGAGGAAGTCGTGTCGTGAAATGCCGCATTTAGCCCATTTCAGCAAATTAATGTTAAATATTGTTTTCATAAAATATATTTTGTATAATTCGGAAAAAAGTTCGAATGAAATCTAGAGTGGAAACACTCGAAATATAGTATTGTAATTGCGAATTGCAGGGTTACGCCCCCTTTGACAATTCCGACCAATGGCGAGCCACCATTCTAGACGTCTCGTCTCGGTCTCGTATCGCATCCTATCGTATCGTTTCCTTTCGAATCGTATCCTATCGTATCCTATCATATCCTATCTTATCCAATTGTATCCTATCTAACCTGAGTTTTTTTCTCCTATTGTATCCTATCGTATCGTTTCCTTTCGTTTCAAATCGTATCCTATCGTATCCTATCTTATCCAATCGTATCCTATCGTATCCTATCGTATCGTTTCGTTCCATTCCGTTTCGTTAAAACTTACCTGAGTTTTTTTTTCACTATAGTTCGTTTTTCTTCAAAAACAACTATATTCCCGGCTATGGAAGGCCAAACAGCTATATTCCCGGCTACGGATGGCCAAACAGCTATATTCCCGGCTACGGATGGCATACTTCTAGTTCTCTGGCCATATATTGTCACTCTTCGAGGGGGATTGAGATTAATTGAGGAGTATCCTTATCTGTGAAATGCCGCATTTGGCCCATTTCAGCAAATTAATGTTAAATATTATTTTTCATAAAATATATTTTGTATAATTCGGAAAAAAGTTCGAATGAAATCTAGAGTGAAAACACTCGAAATATAGTATTGTAATTGCGAATTGCAGGGTTACGACCCTTTTGACAATTCCGACCTATAACGAGCCGCCATTCTAGACGTCTCGTCTCGTATCGTATCGTATAGTATCGTATCGTATCCTATCGTATCGTTTCGTATCGTTTCGTTTCGTTTCGTTTCGAATCGTTTTGAATCGTATCCTATCGTATCCTATCGTATCCTATCGTATCCTATTGTATCCAATCGTATCCTATCTATCCTATCGTATCCTATCGTATCCTATCGTATCGTTTCGTTTCGTATCGTTTCCTTTTGTTTCGAATCGTATCTCATCTATCCTATCATATCCTATCGTATCCTATCATATCCTATTGTATCCTATCGTATCCAATCGTATCCAATCGTATCCTATCGTATCCTATCGTATCCTATTGTATCCTATCGTATCGTTTCGTTCCATTCCGTTTCGTTAAAACTTACCTGAGTTTTTTTTTCACTATAGTTCGTTTTTCTTAAAAAACAACTATATTCCCGGCTACGGAAGGCCAAACAGCTATATTCCCAACTACGGATGGCCAAACAGCTATATTCCCGGCTACAGATGGCCAAACAGCTATATACCCGGCTACGGATGGCACACATCTATCCTATCGTATCCTATCGTATCCTATCGTATCCCGTTTCGTATCGTTTCCTTTCGTTTCCTTTTGTTTCGAATGGTATCTCATCATATCCTATCATATCCTATCGTATCCTATCTTATCCTATCGTATCCTATCGTATCCAATCGTATCCAATCGTATCCTATCGTATCCTATTGTATCCTATTGTATCCTATTGTATCCTATTGTATCCTATCGTACCCTATCATATCGTTTCGTTCCATTCCAATTCGTTCCGTTTCGTTAAAACTTACCTGAGTTTTTTTTCCACTATATTCCCGGCTACGGATGGCCAAACAGCTATATACCCCGCTACGGATGGCCCACATCTAGTTTTCTGGCTATATATTGTCACTCTTCGAGGGGGATTGAGATTGATTGAGAAGTATCCTTATCTGTTCGGTTCATGTTACCTGGAAAAATTTGAAAATTTAAGTAAGTAGTTTCAAGTTAACATTATACCCAATTAGGAAAGGGACCAATTACTGTTAACCCTCTGGGGTATTTGGGCATGAAGTGCCATATAAGATGTATGATGCTGTTGACATAAAGTAAAAAAAAAGCCTCTTTCAAGGCGTTGGTGGTTGTGTTGGTGATAAATATGGTTGGTACATTTGTTAAGCGTCCTTTTTGGAGGAAGTCGTGTCGTGAAATGCCGCAATTGGCCAAATTCAGCAAATTAATGTTAAATATTATTTTTCTTAAAATATATTTTGTATAATTCGGAAAAAAGTTCGAATGAAATCTAGAGTGAAAACACTCGAAATATAGTATTGTAATTGCGAATTGCAGGGTTTTGACGATTCCGACCTATAACGAGCCGCCATTCTAGACGTCTCGTCTCGTATCGTATCGTATAGTATCGTATCGTATCCTATCGTATCGTTTCGTATCGTTTCGTTTCCTTTCGTTTTGAATCGTATCCTATCGTATCCTATCGTATCCTATCATATCCTATCATATCCTATCGTATCCTATCATATCCTATCGTATCCTATCGTATCCAATCGTATCCAATCGTATCCTATCGTATCCTATCGTATCCTATTGTATCCTATCGTATCGTTTCGTTCCATTCCGTTTCGTTGAAACTCACCTGAGTTTTTTTTTCACTATAGTTCGTTTTTCTTAAAAAACAACTATATTCCCGGCTACATAAGGCCAAACAGCTATATTCCCAACTACGGATAGCCAAACAGCTATATTCCCGGCTACAGATGGCCAAACAGCTATATACCCGGCTACGGATGGCACACATCTAGTTTTCTGGCTATATATTGTCACTCTTCAAGGGGGATTGAGATTTATTGAGGAGTATCCTTATCTGTTCGGTTCATGTTACCTGAAAAAATTTGAAATTTTAAGTGAGTAGTTTTAAGTTAACATTATACCCAATTAGGATAGGGACCAATTACTGTTAACCCTCTGGGGTATTTGGGCATGAAGTGCCATATAAGATGTATGATGCTGTTGACATAAAGTAAAAAAAAAGCCTCTTTCAAGGCGTTGGTGGTTGTGTTGGTGATAAATATGGTTGGTACATTTGTTAAGCGTCCTTTTTGGAGGGGGTCGTGTCGTGAAATGCCGCATTTGGCCCATTTCAGGAAATTATTGTTTAATATTATTTTTCATAAAATATATTTTGTATAATTCGGAAAAAAGTTCGAATGAAATCTAGAGTGAAAACACTCGAAATATAGTATTGTAATTGAGAATTGCAGGGTTACGCCCTTTTGACAATTCCGACCTATAACGAGCCGCCATTCTCGTCTCGTCTCGTATCGTTTTTCGAATCGTTTCGAATCGTATCCTATCGTATCCTATCCTATTGTATCCATTCGTATCCTATCGTATCCTATCGTATCCCGTTTCGTATCGTTTTCCTTTTGTTTCGAATTGTATCTCATCATATCCTATCATATCCTATCGTATCCTATCATATCCTATCGTATCCTATCGTATCCAATCGTATCCAATCGTATCCTATCGTATCCTATTGAATCCTATTGTATCCTATTGTATCCTATCGTATCCTATCGAATCGTTTCGTTCCATTCCGTTTCGTTCCGTTTCGTTAAAACTTACCTGAGTTTTTTTTTCACTCTAGTTCGTTTTTCTTAAAAAACAACTATATTCCCGGCTACGGAAGGCCAAACAGCTATGTTCCCGGCTACGGATGGCCAAACAGCTATATTCCCGGCTACGGATGGCCAAACAGCTATATACCCCGCTACGGATGGCACACATCTAGTTTTCTGGCTATATATTGTCACTCTTCGAGGGGATTGAGATTTATTGAGGAGTATCCTTATCTGTTCGGTTCATGTTACCTGGAAAAATTTTAAAATTTAAGTAAGTAGTTTCAAGTTAACATTATACCCAATTAGGATAGGGACCAATTACTGTTAACCCTCTGGGGTATTTGGGCATGAAGTGCCATATAAGATGTATGATGCTGTTGACATAAAGTAATAAAAAAGCCTCGTTCAAGGCGTTGGTGGATGTGTTGGTGATAAATATGGTTGGTACATTTGTTAAGCGTCCTTTTGAGGAGGTCGTGTCGTGAAATGCCGCATTTGGCCCATTTCAGCAAATTAATGTTAAATATTATTTTTCATAAAATATATTTTGTATAATTCGGAAAAAAGTTCGAATGAAATCTAGAGTGAAAACACTCGAAATATAGTATTGTAATTGCGAATTGCAGGGTTACGCCCCTTTTGACAATTCCGACCTATAACGAGCCGCCATTCTCGTCTCGTATCGTATAGTATCGTATCGTTTTGTATCGTTTCCTTTCGTTTCGAATCGTTTCGAATCGTATCCTATCGTATCCTATCCTATTGTATCCATTCGTATCCTATCGTATCCTTCGTATCCCGTTTCGTATCATTTCGTTTCCTTTCGTTTCCTTTTGTTTCGAATCGTATCTCATCATATCCTATCATATCCTATCGTATCCTATCATATCCTATCGTATCCTATCGTATCCTATCGTATCCAATCGTATCCAATCGTATCCTATCGTATCCTATTGTATCCTATTGTATCCTATCGTATCCTATCGTATCGTTTCGTTCCATTCCGTTTCGTTAAAACTTACCTGAGTTTTTTTTTCACTTTAGTTCGTTTTTCTTAAAAAACAACTATATTCCCAGCTACGGAAGGCCAAACAGCTATATTCCCGGCTACGGATGGCCAAACAGCTATAAACAACTCCTTTGCACAAGGAACATTTCCAACATTTCTCAAAACCTCGGTTGTTATTCCTCTCCATAAAGGCGGCAACAAAGAAGATCCGGCAAACTTTAGGCCTATATCGCTCATTCCAACCTCAGCAAAAATAATTGAGAAACTGGTGAAAAAAAGAATGATGGAATTTTTGAACAGAAACAGGATATTGAGTGCACATCAGTATGGCTTTCAAAATTTTAAGAGTACAAGTGACGCTATATCAACAGTATTGCAAATGGTGTATAATGAAATCAACAGTGGGGAAGCCACTGCAGCAGTGCTTTGTGACTTATCCAAAGCTTTCGACTGTGTCAATCACAGTATTTTGCTTCGGAAACTCACAAGATATGGTTTTAGGGACAACAGTCATATTTGGATTAGATCATACCTTTCTGATAGAAAACAATTCGTAAGAATGTCTTCTAACTCGGATGTTGGAGAGATAAATTGTGGAGTACCTCAAGGCTCTGTATTAGGTCATATTCTGTTTCTATTATATATTAATGACTTGACCAACATATCGATTACAGGAAGCTTTACCTTATTTGCTGACGACACCACATTATTGTGGCATGACAAGGACAAAAACAGATTGCATAACAGAATGTGCCAAGACATAAAAAAATTGAAGAACTGGTGTGACTCAAATCTTTTATCATTGAATACAAGCAAAACAAATATATTAGCATTCAAGTGTAATATACCTGATATCCCCCTCGACAATAACATAATAAAAAATAACTCCACTTTGAAATTCTTGGGAGTCTATTTAGACGAAAATTTAAAATTCTCTCAGCATATTGCACACATCAACAAAAAATTGGCATCAGGCTGTTACGCAATGAGAAACGTCTCTAAGGAACTGGGGTTTGCTGCAGCGAAGGTGGTGTACTATGCCTTAATAGACTCTCATCTAAGGTATGGTATACCCTTTTGGGGTGTTTGCAGTAAACAACTTATGCAGTCGGTTTTTGTCTTGCAGAAAAGGACTATTAGGTACTTATGTAAAGCGAAATGGCGAGATTCATGTAAACCCCTTTTTCGAGAACATAGAATCCTTACGGTTATTTCAATATTCATATTGGAAACCGTATCGATTATACATAAAAATAGGGAGAACTATGAATCCACAGCCACGTACCACACAAGGCGGTCAAATGAATTGAAACTACCAATTCCAAAAACATGTTTTGTTCAAAACTCGTTGATATATAATGGAATCAGGATGTACAATAAACTTCCCAATGAAATCAAAGAGACTTCTTTTATCATATTCAGAAATAAATGTAAAAAACTATTAAGTGATAAAGCCTATTATGACCTACAAGAATATTTTGACGATGCCCTGTAATTTATAATGTGTAGTATTAGCGATTGTACTGTGTGAAAAACATAATTCTAATCGTTAGTCTAGTTCTTGTCCTGTAACCTTTGTATATGTATGTGTATATAAATTTTATATTTTAATTCAATTATTGTCACATTTTATATTTCATGTTTATATTATTAATATTATTTATGACATTGTGTTTGTAACAAGAATTCTATTCTTAAACAATAAACATATTATTATTATTATATTCCCGGCTGGGGATGGCCAAACAGCTATATACCCAGCTACGGATGGCACACATCTAGTTTTCTGGCTATTTATTGTCACTCTTCGAGGGGGATTGAGATTGATTGAGGAGTATCCTTATCTGTTCGGTTCATGTTACCTGAAAAAATTTGAAATTTTAAGTAAGTAGTTTTAAGTTAACATTATACCCAATTAGGATAGGGACCAATTACTGTTAACCCTCTGGGGTATTTGGGCATGAAGTGCCATATGAGATGTATGATGCTGTTGAAATAAAGTGAAAAAAAAGCCTCTTTCAAGCCGTTGGTGGTTGTGTTGGTGATAAATATGGTTGGTACATTTGTTAAGCGTAATTTTTGGAGGGTGTCGTGTCGTAAAATGCCGCATTTGGCCCATTTCAGCAAATTAATGTTAAATATTGTTTTCATAAAATATATTTTGTATAATTCGGAAATAAGTTCGAATGAAATCTAGAGTGAGAACACTCGAAATATAGTATTGTAATTGCAAATTGCAGGGTTACGCCCCTTTTGACAATTCCGACCAATGGCGAGCCGCCATTCTAGTCGTCTCGTCTCGGTCTCGTATCGTATCCTATCGTATCGTTTCGTATCGTTTCCTTTCGAATCGTTTCGAATCGTACCCTATCATATCCTATCGTATCCTATCTTATCCAATCGTATCCTGTCGTATCCTATCGTATCCTATCGTATCCTATCGTATTCTATCGTATCGTTTCGTTCCATTCCGTTTCGTTAAATCTAACCTGAGTTTTTTTCACTACAGTTCGTTTTTCTTAAAAACAACTATATTCCCGGCTACGGAAGGCCAAACACCTATATTCCCAGCCACGGATGGCCAAACAGCTACATTCCCGGCTACGGATGGCCAAACAGCTATATTCCTGGCTACGGATGGCATACATCTAGTTTTCTGGCTATATATTGTCACTCTTCGAGGGGGATTGAGATTGATTGAGGAGTATCCTTATCTGTTCGGTTCATGTTACCTGAAAAAATTTGAAATTTCAAGTAAGTAGTTTTAAGTTAACATTATACCCAATTAGGATAGGGACCAATTACTGTTAACCCTCTGGGGTATTTGGGCATGAAGTGCCATATAAGATGTATGATGCTGTTGAAATAAAGTGAAAAAAAAGCCTCTTTCAAGGCGTTGGTGGTTGTGTTGGTGATAAATATGGTTGGTACATTTGTTAAGCGTCCTTTTGGAGGGGGTCGTGTCGTGAAATGCCGCATTTGGCCCATTTCAGAAATTAATGTTAAATATTATTTTCATAAAATATATTTTGTATAATTCGGAAAAAGTTCGAATGAAATCTAGAGTGAAAACACTCGAAATGTAGTATTATAATTGCGAATTGCAGGGTTACGCCCTTTGACAATTCCGACCAATAACGAGCCGCCATTCTAGACGTCTCGTCTCGTCGTATCGTATCTATGTATGGTTTCGTATCCTTTCGAATCTTTCGTATCTTTGTATCGTTTCGTATTATCTTCCATCGTATCTTCGTATCCTATTCGTATCCTATCGTTCATCGTATCCTATCGTATCCTATCGTATCCTATCGTATCGTATCCTATGTATCAATCGCTTAGTTCCTAATAACTGATCCTATCGTATTCCTATCGTATCGTTTCGCTCGTTGAATCGTTCCTTCGTATCCTTCAATCCTATCTATATCCATCATATCCTATCGTATCCTATCATATCCTATCGTATCCCTATCTGGTTCAATCGTATCCAATCGTATCCTATCGTATCCTATCGTATCCTAATCGTATCCTATCGTATCGTTTTCGTTCCATTCCGTTTCGTTTAAACTTACCTGAGTTTTTTTTCACTATAGTTCGTTTTTCTTAAAACAACTATATTCCAGCTGGAAGGCCAAACAGCTATATTCCCAGCACGGATGGCCAAACAGCTATATTCCGGCTACGGATGGCCAAACAGCTATATTCCGGCTACGGATGGCATACATCTAGTTTTCTGGCATATATTGTCACTCTTCGAGGGGATTGAGATTGATTGAGGGTATCCTTATCTGTTCGGTTCATGTTACCTGAAAAAATTTGAAATTTCAAGTAAGTAGTTTTAAGTTAACATTATACCCAATTAGGATAGGGACCAATTACTGTTAACCCTCTGGGGTAATTCGGCATGAAGTGCCATATAAGATGTATGATGCTGTTGACATAAAGTAAAAAAAGCCTCTTTCAAGGCGTTGGTGGTTGTGTTGGTGATAAATATGGTTGGTACATCTGTTAAGCGTCCTTTTTGGAGGGGGTCGTGTCGTGAAATGCCGCATTTGGCCCATTTCAGCAAATTAATGTTAAATATTGTTTTCATAAAATATATTTTGTATAATTCGGAAAAAAGTTCGAATGAAATCTAGAGTGAAAACACTCGAAATATAGTATTGTAATTGCGAATTGCAGGGTTACGCCCCCTTTGACAATTCCGACCAATGGCAGCCGCCATTCTAGACGTCTCGTCTCGGTCTCGTATCGTCGTTTTAATCCTATCATATCGTTTCCTTTCGAATCTTTCGAATCCTATCGTATCCTATCTTATCCAATCGTATCCTATCGTATCCTATCGTATCCTATCGTATCCTATCGTATCGTTTCGTTACATTTCGTTTCGTTAAAACTAACCTGAGTTTTTTTTTCACTTTAGTTAGTTTTTCTTAAAAAACAACTATACACCCGGCTACGGAAGGCCAAACAGCCATATTCCCGGCCACGGATGGCCAAACAGCTATATTCCCAGCTACGGATGGCCAAACAGCTATATACCCCGCTACGGATGGCACACATCTAGTTTTCTGGCTATATATTGTCACTCTTCGAGGGGGATTGAGATTGATTGAGGAGTATCCTTATCTGTTCGGTTCATGTTACCTGAAAAAATTTGAAATTTTAAGTAAGTAGTTTTAAGTTAACATTATACCCAATTAGGATAGGGACCAATTACTGTTAACCCTCTGGGGTATTTGGGCATGAAGTGCCATATAAGATGTATGATGCTGTTGACATAAAGTAAAAAAAAAGCCTCTTTCAAGGCGTTGGTGGTTGTGTTGGTGATAAATATGGTTGGTACATTTGTTAAGCGTCCTTTTTGGAGGGGGTCGTGTCGTGAAATGCCGCATTTGGCCCATTTCAGCAAATTAATGTTAAATATTATTTTTCATAAAATATATTTTGTATAATTCGGAAAAAAGTTCGAATGAAATCTAGAGTGAAAACACTCGAAATATAGTATTGTAGTTGCGAATTGCAGGGTTACCCCTTTTGACAATTCCGACCTATAACGAGCCGCCATTCTCGTCTCGTATCGTATAGTATAGTATCGTATCGTATCGTTTCCTTTCGTTTCGAATCGTATCCTATCCTATTGTATCCATTCGTATCCTATCGTATCCCGTTTCGTATCGTTTCCTTTTGTTTCGAATCGTATCTCATCATATCCTATCATATCCTATCGTATCCTATCATATCCTATCGTATCCTATCGTATCCAATCGTATCCAATCGTATCCTATCGTATCCTATTGTATCCTATTGTATCCTATCGTATCCTATCGTATCGTTCCATTCCGTTTCGTTCCGTTTCGTTAAACTTACCCGAGTTTTTTTTTCACTAAAGTTCGTTTTTCTTAAAAAACAACTATATTCCCGGCTACGGAAGGCCAAACAGCTATATTCCCGGCTACAGATGGCCAAACAGCTATATTCCCGGCTACAAATGGCCAAACAGCTATATACCCCGCTACGGATGGCACACATCTAGTTTTCTGGCTATATATTGTCACTCTTCGAGGGGGATTATATATATATATATATAAATATATATATATATATATATATATATATATATATATATATATATATATATATATATATATATAACTTATTAATATATATATATATATAAACAACATAGTTAAAAGAAGATTACACAATAAAATATTTATTTAAATACTATTAGTATTAACAGTTCATACAAGCTAGTAGGTTGTGATTTCTGTCTCAAGCAACATATTAAAAATACCTACTACCAATTACAAGTCATTAACAATAATACAACATATTAAAAATTATCACAAGAATTTCTAGTTTAAAATTGTTCTAATACATATTCACTACATTGTTTTTTGAATCGGTTCAAGGAGGTGATGTTTTTGATCTCAATTGGTAAACTATTGAAAAGTATTAGACCCCTATTGAATATTGTGTCACACACTCGTGTTTTCAGTTTTGACATAAAAATCATTTACTGTTCGAGCTCTAGTGTTATGAGTGTGTACATTACTTATATACTTTAATTCGTCACTGAGGTATGTCGGTAACATATCGTGTTTGAGCTTGAACACAAATATCAACATATTATAGTGTATTCTTTGTTTTACCGACATTAACGATAATATCTCTAGCATGTTCTTAATTGAAGTACGTCTGTTACACATGAGTATAGCTCTCATGGCTCGATTTTGAGTTTTTTGAATAGTACTCAACTGGTCACTATTGAGAAAAAATCAAAGGGTTACACAGTAATCAAGATGAGGTGCTATTATTGATTTGTAAATAGTCAACTTGGAAAACAATGAAACTTCACCATTAAGCCTGTACAAAAAATGAAGTTTTTTTGCGACCTTCCTTTTTATATAATCACAGTGCGCTTTCATATTCAATTCTTCATCTATCATTACTCCTAGGTACTTGATTGTTTTCACCTTCTCAATATTACTGTCATTAATCAACAAGGTCATTTTAAAATCCTTATCCTTTAACCTTTTAAGTTTGCTTCTGTTCCCTATCAACATACATTTGGTCTTTTCAAGATTCAACATTAGTCCATTATCACACAACCATGTGGAAATATGTTTTAAGTCCTCATTTAAAGAGGATTCTATTTCCTCTGGTTCACCAGCGAAGTAAATCAATGTATCATCAGCGAATAATTTTAGTTGGCATTTTTTCACTTGATTTATAATATCATTTATAAACAAGCTCAATAATATTGGCCCCAAAACGGAACCTTGAGGAACTCCATACTGATTTTCTAATTCATGTGAAAATTCATTGTTATACTTCACCTTCTGTGTTCTATGACGTAAATAACTATTGAACCAGTTTATACCATACCGATTTAATTTTAATAACAATAAATCTATGTTAACAGTTTCAAACGCACGCTTAAAGTCCAAAAAAACAACTCCTATTACATGGTTTTTGCTGATACTTGTTTTCCACTGGGTTATTAAAAATTGTAGTGATGTCTCACATGAGTGCGATTGTCGAAATCCTGATTGTTGTTTGATGATTATATCGTTGCTTCCAATAAATTTGAGCAGCTGTTCTTTGACCACGGTTTCCAATAGTTTTTCATATATAGGAAGGGTATTTATGGGTCGAAATTCGCTACAGTTTGTAGTATTGGTCACTTTTTGAATTGGTATAACTGTTGATAGTTTCCAGGCACCTGGAAAAGTACCAGTCCTTAACGATGTGTTAATAACATCCAAGAAGTAGTTTCCAACTGCCTGAAAAGCTATCCTAACTATACGAAGATCAATTCCATTACTATCAGGACTATTTTTCTTCATTAACTTAATTACTTTTTCACAATATTTTCTTTTTTCTGTTCTTATCACATTGTTCACAATGTTTCGAATTTTCTTATATTCTACCCAGTCATGATCCAATCTGGTTTGTTTTGCTATTTTGTATAGGATATCTCTTTCTTTGATTTTTTTTATAGCTTCCTCAGAAAACCAAACATTCAATTTGAAATTGTTGAATATTTTATATTCTTTGAAGGGTGCATATATATTCAGGTTATTGACAATGATATCCACTAATGACATTGACATATAATCTACGTCAACGGTGGATGAATTCCATTCCGTATCTAACAAACCCATCTGGAATTGCAATTCATCAAATTGCTTATAGTTTCTTTTAATAGTCACTGAATTTTTACATTTAAGACTTGTATTATCTTTGTTCTTTAATGTAATCAACAAGTTAGAATGATCAGATACACTTGGGAAATCTGTAATTTCATGGTCAACGTTATTATCATTACTTAACAGGTAATCTATAAGTGTAGCTGAATCATTTGTTCGCCTTGTGTTTTGTTTTATTAATTGACTTAATCCTAATGATTGTGTTAATCTTATAATTTTTCTGCTGTATGTAGAATTTAAATTGAGGTTAATATTAAAATCCCCAACAATAATGACAGTTGACTTATCAGATACCAAGTCTTCAATAATTTCTTCTAAGTATTCTATAAACTGTGCATGCGAAGAGTTTGGAGAATGATATAGAACACATATAGTAATCCAGTTTTCTACTAATTTCACTTTGATTCCTAATATCCATAGATTCATATTATATGATCTATTGAGAAGTTGTCTATATTGCAACACCCCTTCTTTATGTAAATTGCCACTCCCCCAGTATGTCTACTATTTGAATTAGCTAAAATTAAGTTATAACTGTCAATGTTGATTTCATGTCCATCAATTTCATTGGTTATATGAGTTTCAGATAAACAAATGAGCCATGGGTTATACCGATATACACAGTACACTACGTTATCTAAATTTTTCAATAAACTCTGACAGTTAACATAGAATATATGTGTGACAGAATTAACATCAAAATCTAACCCCTCATTCAAAGTTGTTTCTACTGTTTGTTTCTCTGGGTCCTTGTTGGGTCTAAAAAATTTTGTTTACTATCACTCACTCTGGGCTCATTGCGTATTGGTCTATCCTTGATGATCTGTGTTGTCCTGTGGGTTGTTTCTTTCATTCTTCGTTGAGATTTTCGATTTGTTTGCGAGATCAGTTGCAATGTTCTTTTCACTAAGTGTTTACAAATATGCCATTTTCCATTATCATTCAAAGTGAAACCGTCTGAACAATAGTTTGATTTTCTCAGTATACTGTTGCACTCTATGATGTTTGATGTACTTAATTTTTGCTTGTGTAGTTCTTTGTACATAGCGAGATTGTCTTCATATATTGCAAAATTCAACTTTTCCTTCATATCAAGTTGGTAGGGCTCTGTGATAATCAGTGGATTTGTGTTGTTCAGTTTGAGGATGAAGTCATTCACGAGCTTCTTGTTTCCTATATTAGGCCACAAAATTACAGAATCATTTTTGGTTAAGTTACTTGAGTATTCTATGGCGGTTGTCAGCAATTCCTTATTGCTGGCGTTAGGTTTTATTACTGACTGGATTTGAAAATTGTTGTTTAGGAGTTGTACTAGATTTTTAGCTAGTTGTCTACCATGTCCATTGGCTATAATGAAAATTTTATGATTTGTATGTAGTGTGCACTCAGGATTATGTGTACGCTTCGTTTTAATGGGTAGAAGTGGGTTTTTAGAGGGGGTATTGGTTTTGCAAATGTTATCAAGTGATTTTTGTAACTCGTCACTCATGTTATTGAGTTCTTCGGAGTACTTATTGTTTTGATCAATGAGTCTCACCATTTCCATTTCAAACTGTTTATTAATAAATTCGTAGACATTCAAGTTGTGTTTCAGTTCAGTTATTTCTTTGTTTAGAGTAGTACATAAGTCATTAGATATTTCGCTTTTCATCTGTATATTTTCCCTTAGTTGGCTACTGCTTGGTGGGATTTTCTTTTTCTTTATTTTTGATTCTGTAACATATTTTCCTGATTTTTTCAGATTTCATCTGGCAATGCTGTTGGTTCATTATCCTCAGTCTGTGTAGATATGCTATTCATCGCTTTATTTACTTGATTTGTTCTTTTTTTCTTTGTTTGTTTTTTCGTCCAATTTCCTTCAGTTTTTTTTTGTGTTCTCTAGTCATGGATTGCTTTTTGATGGTCCTTGATTTCAATTTCATAATCTGTTTCCATTTACAGTGCTTCGTCATAAAATATGTTATGTTTTTTTTTTAAGTTATATATAAAATCATCTTTCTGCTCATTCTCCTTTAGCAGTTCATCAATTAATTCTATATAAGTGTTTTCCTTGTCCTCTCCATTATCCTCATATTCGCAGTTTTTGCAGAGTATTTTATGTTTTTCTAGGTATTTCTTTGGTTTGAATCTGGGTAGGCAACTCTTATGAAACACTTTTAGACACTTCACACACACATAGTAAGTAGTGTTAACTTTATTCTTACAACACTCGAAGAAATAATCGGCCATTTTAATGTTTCCTTTGTGTTGGGTTGCTAGAAGCCGGCCCTGTCTGCAATAATAGAAGTAGCAGATTTCCTAATTTCACTGGGGTAGTGTAGAAGTTCAGGACAAGAAGGTCAATTTGTGTTGGATGGTTTTTGCACTGATCTGATAAAAGTTTTGTGACCCTTTTATTTATTCTTATCTACTTTGGTTGTTTTTTCAGCTGAACACCTGTTTGCCTGTGTTGAGGAAATAGTCTTCTTTATGATAGAGTCAACTGAACAAATTGCACTATATGCACTATTTTGGGCCAGGAAAAATTGGACACAATTTCACCCTGCGTATAATAAAGAATTCTGTTTTCTCTGGCATGCAACTTGGCAATTTATTTCACTTTATAACTTTAACAACTGTCCAAATTCGAGAGAGAAACTTTTTTCACTACCTATCGGTTTGAGGTTCACTCATAATTGAGATTGATTGAGGAGTATCCTTATCTGTTCGGTTCATGTTACCTGAAAAAATTTGAAATTTTAAGTGAGTAGTTTTAAGTTAACATTATACCCAATTAGGATAGGGACCAATTACTGTTAACCCTCTGGGGTATTTGGGCATGAAGTGCCATATAAGATGTATGATGCTGTTGACATAAAGTA
This sequence comes from Gonioctena quinquepunctata, assembly GCA_018342105.1. Classification (NCBI taxonomy): domain Eukaryota; kingdom Metazoa; phylum Arthropoda; class Insecta; order Coleoptera; family Chrysomelidae; genus Gonioctena; species Gonioctena quinquepunctata. Next base: position 96,347 of record JAFIRS010003755.1, on the reverse strand, counting down.
AAAAAAAAGCCTCTTTCAAGGCGTTGGTGGTTGTGTGGGTGATAAATATGGTTGGTACATTTGTTAAGCGTCCTTTTTGGAGGGGGTTGTGTCGTGAAATGCCGCATTTGGCCAGTTTCAGCAAATTAATGTTAAATATTATTTTTCATAAAATATATTTTGTATAATTCGGAAAAAAGTTCGAATGAAATCTAGAGTGAAAACACTTGAAATATAGTATTGTAATTGCGAATTGCAGGGTTACGCCTCTTTTGACAATTCCGACCTATAACGAACCGCCATTCTAGACGTCTCGTCTTGTTTCCTTTTGTTTCGAATCGTATCTCATCATATCCTATCATATCCTATCGTATCCTATCATATCCTATCGTATCCTATCGTATCCATTCGTATCCAATCGTATCCTATCGTATCCTATCGTATCCTATTGTACCCTATCATATCGTTTTGTTCCATTCCGTTTCGTTAAAACTTACCAGAGTTTTTTTTTCACTTTAGTTCGTTTTTCTTAAAAAACAACTATATTCCCAGCTACGGAAGGCCAAACAGCTATATTCCCGGCTACGGATGGCCAAGCAGCTATATTCCCGGCTACGGATGGCCAAACAGCTATATACCCCGCTACGGATGGTACACATCTAGTTTTCTGGCTATATATTGTCACTCTTCGAGGGGGATTGAGATTGATTGAGGAGTATCCTTATCTGTTCGGTTCATGTTACCTGAAAAAATTTGAAATTTTAAGTAAGTAGTTTTAAGTTAACATCATACCCAATTAGGATAGGGACCAATTACTGTTAACCCTCTGCGGTATTTGAGCATGAAGTGCCATATAAGATGTATGATGCTGTTGACATAAAGTAAAAAAAAAGCCTCTTTCAAGGCTTTGGTGATAAATATGGTTGGTACATTTGTTAAGCGTCCTTTTTGGAGGGGGTCGTATCGTGAAATGCCGCATTTGGCCCATTTCAGCAAATTAATGTTAAATATTATTTTTCATAAAATATATTTTGTATAATTCGGAAAAAAGTTCGAATGAAATCTAGAGTGAAAACACTCGAAATATAGTATTGTAATTGCGAATTACAGGGTTATGCCCCTTTTGACAATTCCGACCTATAACGAGCCGCCATTCTAGACGTCTCGTTTCCTTTTGTTTCGCATCGTATCTCATCATATCCTATCATATCCTATCGTATCCTATCATATCCTATCGTATCCTATCGTATCCATTCGTATCCAATCATATCCTATCGTATCCTATCGTATCCTATCGTATCCTGTCGTATCCTATCGTATCCTATCGTATCGTTTCGTTCCATTCCGTTTCGTTCCGTTTCGTTAAAACTTGCCTGAGTTTTTTTTTTCACTATAGTTCGTTTTTCTTAAAATTCAACTATATTCCCGGCTACGGAAGGCCAAACAGCTATATTCCCGGCAACGGATGACCAAACAGCTATATTCCCGGCTACGGATGGCCAAACAGCTATATACCCGGCTACCGATGGCACACATCTAGTTTTCTGGCTATATATTGTCACTCTTCGAGGGGGATTGAGATTGATTGAGGAGTATACTTATCTGTTCGGTTCATGTTACCTGAAAAAATATGAAATTTTAAGTAAGTAGTTTTAAGTTAACATTATACCCAATTAGGATAGGGACCAATTACTGTTAACCCTCTGGGTATTTGGGCATGAAGTGCCATATAAGATGTATGATGCTGTTGAAATAAAGTAAAAAAAGCCTCTTTCAAGGCGTTGGTGGTTGTGTTGGTGATAAATATGGTTGGTACATTTGTTAGCGTCCTTTTGGAGGGTCGTGTCGTAAAATGCCGCATTTGGCCCATTTCAGCAAATTAATGTTAAATATTATTTTCATAAAATATATTTTGTATAATTCGGAAAAAGTTCGAATGAAATCTAGAGTGAAAACACTCGAAATATAGTATTGTAATTGCGAATTGCAGGGTTACGCCCTTTTGACAATTCCGACCAATGTGAAGCCGCCTATTCTAGATCCTTCGTGCCTACGTCTCGAAATGCAGTAATCCTATTGTATCCATCATACGTATCGTTTCCTTTCGTTTCAAATGCTGTATCGTCTTTCGATTATCCTATCGTATCCTTATCTATCCAATCGTATCCTATCGTATCCTATGTATCCTATCTATCATCGTTCTGTTCCATTCCGTTTCGTTAAAACTTACCTGAGTTTTTTTCACTATAGTTCGTTTTCTTAAAAACAACTATATTCCAGCTACGGAAGGCCAAACAGCTATATTCCCGGCTACGGATGGCCAAACAGCTATATTCCCGGCTACAGGATGGCCAAACAGCTATATACCACTTTGGCATACGGTTTGGAGCATACATCTAGTTTTCTGGCTATATATTGTCACTCTTCGAGGGGATTGAGATTGATTGAGGAGTATCCTTATCTGTTCGGTTCATGTTACCTGAAAAATTTGAAATTTCAAGTAAGTAGTTTTAAGTTAACATTATACCCAATTAGGATAGGGACCAATTACTGTTAACCCTCTGGGTATTTGGGCATGAAGTGCCATATAAGATGTATGATGCTGTTGAATTAAAGTGAAAAAAAACCTCTTTCAAGGCGTTGGTGGTTGTGTTGGTGATAAATATAGTTGGTATATTTGTTAAGCGTCCTTTTTGGAGGGAGTCGTGTCGTGAAATGCCGCATTTGGCCCATTTCAGCAAATTAATGTTAAATATTATGTTTCATAAAATATATTTTGTATAATTCGGAAAAAGTTCCAATGAAATCTAGAGTGAAAACACTCGAAATATAGTATTGTAATTGCGAATTGCAGGGTTACGCCCCTTTTGACAATTCCGACCTATACCGAGCCGCCATTCTCGTCTCGTTTCGTTTCCTTTCCTTTCCTTTCGTTTCGAATCGTATCTCATCATATCCTATCATATCCTATCATATCCTATCGTATCCATTCGTATCCAATCGTATCCCATTGTATCCTATCGTATCCTATCGAATCCTATCGTATCCTATAGTTCGTTTTTCTTAAAAACAACTATATTCCTGCTACGGAAGGCCAAACAGCTATATTCCGCTATCGGATGGCCAAACAGCTATATTCCGGCTACAGATGGCCAAACAGCTATATACCCGGCTACGGATGACACACATTTAGTTTTCTGGCTATATATTGTCACTCTTCGAGGAGGATTGAGATTGATTGAGGAGTATCCTTATCTGTTCGGTTCATGTTACCTGAAAAAATTTGAAATTTCAAGTAAGTAGTTTTAAGTTAACATTATACCCAATTAGGATAGGGACCAATTACTGTTAACCCACTGGGGTATTTGGGCATGAAGTGCCATATAAGATGTATGATGCTGTTGACATAAAGTAAAAAAAAGCCTCTTTCAAGGCGTTGGTGGTTGTGTTGGTGATAAATATGGTTGGTACATTTGTTAAGCGTCCTTTTTGGAGGGGGTCGTGTCGTGAAATGCCGCATTTGGCCCATTTCAGCAAATTAATGTATAATATTATTTTTCATAAAATATATTTTGTATAATTCGGAAAAAAGTTCGAATGAAATCTAGAGTGAAAACACTCGAAATATAGTATTGTAATTGCGAATTGCAGGGTTACGCCCCTTTTGACAATTCCGACCTATAACGAGCCGCCATTCTAGACGTCTCGTCTCGTATCGTTTCGTATCGTTTTTTTTTAATCGTATCCTATCATATCCTATCGTATCCTATCGTATCCTATCGTATCCTATCGTATCCTATCGTATCCTATTGTATCCAATCGTATCCTATCGTGTCCTATCGTATCCTATCGTATCCTATCGTATCGTATCGTTTCGTATCGTTTCGTTCCTTTCGTTTCCTTTTGTTTCGAATCGTATCTCATCATATCCTATCATATCCTATCGTATCCTATCATATCCTATCGTATCCTATCATATCCAATCGTATCAAATCGTATCCTATCGTATCCTATTGTATCCTATCGTATCCTATTGTATCCTATCGTATCCTATTGTATCCTATCGTATCGTTTCGTTCCATTCCGTTTCGTTAAAACTTACCTGTGTTTTTTTCACTATAGTTCGTTTTTCTTAAAAAACAACTATATTCCCGGCTACAGAAGGCCAAACAGCTATATTCCTGGCTACAGATGGCCAAACAGCTATATTCCCGGCTACAGATGGCCAAACAGCTATATACCCGGCTACGGATGGCACACATCTAGTTTTCTGGCTATATATTGTCACTCTTCGAGGGGGATTGAGATTTATTGAGGAGTATCCTTATCTGTTCGGTTCATGTTACCTGAAAAAATTTGAAATTTTAAGTAAGTAGTTTTAAGTTAACATTATACCCAATGAGGATAGGGACCAATTACTGTTAACCCTCTGGGGTATTTGGGCATAAAGTGCCATATAAGATGTATGATGCTGTTGACATAAAGTAAAAAAAAGCCTTTTTCAAGGCGTTGGTGGTTGTGGTGGTGATAAATATGGTTGGTACATTTGTTAAGCGTCCTTTTTGGAGGGGGTCGTGTCGTGAAATGCCGCATTTGGCCCATTTCAGCAAATTAATGTTAAATATTATTTTTCATAAAATATATTTTGTATAATTCGGAAAAAAGTTCGAATGAAATCTAGAGTGAAAACACTCGAAATATAGTATTGTAATTGCGAATTGCAGGGTTACGCCCCTTTTGACAATTCCGACCTATAACGAGCCGCCATTCTCGTCTCGTATCGTATCGTATAGTATCGTGAGCGTATCATATCGTATCGTATCCTATCGTATCGTTTCGAATCGTTTCGAATCGTATCCTATCGTATCCTATCGTATCCTATCGTATCCTATCGTATCCTATCGTATCCTATTGTATCCAATCGTATCCTACCGTATCCTATCGTATCCTATCGTATCGTATCGTTTCGTATCGTTTGTTTCCTTTTGTTTTGAATCGTATCTCATCATATCCTATCATATCCTATCGTATCCTATCATATCCTATCGTATCCTATCGTATCCTATCGTATCCAATCATATCGAATCGTATCCTATCGTATCCTATCGTATCCTATCGTATCGTTTCGTTCCATTCCGTTTCGTTAAAACTTACCTGAGTTTTTTTTTCACTATAGTTCGTTTTTCTTAAAAAACAACTATATTCCCGGCTACGGAAGGCCAAACAGCTATATTCCCGGCTACGGATAACCAAACAGCTATATTCCCGGCTAGGGATGGCCAAACAGCTATATACCCGGCTACGGATGGCACACATCTAGTTTTCTGGCTATTTATTGTCACTCTTCGAGGGGGATTGAGATTGATTGAGGAGTATCCTTATCTGTCCGGTTCATGTAACCTGAAAATTTTTTAAATTTTAAATATGTAGTTTTAAGTTAACATTATACCCAATTAGGATAGGGACCAATTACTGTTAACCCTCTGGGGTATTTGGGCATGAAGTGCCATATAAGATGTATGATGCTGTTGACATAAAGTAAAAAAAAGCCTCTTTCAAGGCGTTGGTGGTTGTGTTGGTGATAAATATGGTTGGTACATTTGTTGAGCGTCCTTTTTGGAGGGGGTCGTGTCGTGAAATGCCGCATTTGGCCCATTTCAGCAAATTAATGTTAAATATTATTTTTCATAAAATATATTTTGTATAATTCGGAAAAAAGTTCGAATGAAATCTAGAGTGAAAACACTCGAAATATGGTATTGTAATTGCGAGTTGTAGGGTTACGCCCCTTTTGACAATTCCGACCTATAACGAGCCGCCATTCTAGACGTCTCGTATCGTTTCCTCTCGTTTCCTTTTGTTTCGAATCGTATCTCATCATATCCTATCATATCCTATCGTTTCCTATCATATCCACGACCAAACAATCCTCTAGGTTACAAACTAATCCTCAACAAAATACTTCACTGATTCTATTGAATATTCAATCTGTTCGTAATAAAATTGATGAACTCTCAATATTTTTGGAATCTGAAAATTTTCCAACATTTCTACTCTTGACTGAACATTGGTTACTGAATGATGAACCATGTTTCATTCCTGATTATCTCATTGTTTCGAAATTCTGTCGGAAAAAAATGTTACATGGTGGAACAATTATTCTCATTCATAAAAATACGTCAGACGAATATTTCTTAGTTGATATACACAAATATGACAACATGCTGGTTGAGGGTGATTTTGAGTTCTCAATAGCTTACAATAAAAAGAATAATTTGTATATAATATGTATGTATAGAGCGCCTTCAGGTGTAACAAGTGATACATACATATTCCTTGAAAGGCTGGAAATACTTTTATCATCTCTACCACCCAGAGCTAAAATCATTCTTGCAGGAGATCTCAATATAGATTTCTCCCAAAATTGTACATTACTAATATCCTACAAAATTTATTCATCAGCTTCGATCTGAAAATGCATATTGGAGAACCAACTAGAATCACAGACAAGTCTGCTACGGTAATTGACTATGTTTGCTCAAATTTTATTGACAAATCTGATACGAGAGTTATTTCTGCAGGCTTATCTGATCATGAAGCAATTCAACTTAACTTTTCACTCAATAGAGAGAAAAGACATGTTAAATTCAGAGAAGGTAGAATCTTCAGCAAACAAAACTATAAAAAATTCAAACTTTCATGTGAACAGACAAATTGGAACATTATAATAAATGCTTCTGACCCTGTTACTCTCTCTCAACAAATTTTAAGTAATAAATTTGATGAATGCTTTCCACTTAAAAAATTGAAAATAAAAAACAAAAAGCCTTGGATAACAACAGGATTAAAAGTTTCTGCAAAAAACTTCAGATCCCTGCGTACAATTAAGAAATTTACATCAAATACAAACTTTCTGCAATATTTTAATAAATATAGGAGTATTTATAGGAATGTAATCAAGCTAGCTAAGAACAATTATTACTCCAACAGGATGGAACAATCAAAAAACAAACCTAAAGAGAAATGGGCAATTATTAACGAATTACGGGGAAAAGGAAGTATATCGACAACAGCGGAGATTAGTAACATAAACCCTAATACATTGAATGACTACTACTGCTCTATTGCAAAAAATTTGACAGCCAATCTAACATCTCAACTGGATCCTTTGAGCTATCTCGACAATACTTCCTGCCAAACCTATTTTAGATTAATGCCTACAAATGTTCACGAGATAAAACAAACACTAAGGGAAATAAAAAACGATAAATCCTTCGGATTGGATGGATTAACTAGGAGACTATTACAAAACCTACCATTCAAAGCGCTATCCGCACTAGCAGATGTAATAAATAAATCTTTTGAAACTGGAGTATTTCCCTCAGGCTTAAAGACGGCACTTGCTATACCTCTTTTTAAAGGTGGTAACACTACCCTCCCATCAAATTTCAGACCAATCTCGTTGCTGTCCACAATTTCTAAAATCATAGAAAAATTAGTTAAGAAAAGATTGTTACTATTTTATCAAATGGAAAAATATTAAACGAATGTCAATTTGGGTTTCAGAATTCTAAAAATACTAATGACGCAATTTTCTTTTTGGAAAAGGTATACATGAGCTTGAATGAAGGTGAAGAAATTGCAGCAGTGTTTTTGCGATTTTCGAAAGCTTTCGATTGTGTTAACTATGAAATACTGCTTCAGAAAATGCATCACTATGGAATAAGAGGAACATGTCTCGATTGGTTTAGGTCATACCTCGAGAATAGATCGCAAATAGTGAAAACGAACGATGTGAGTTCTGATCTTCGACACTATATTGGAGTACCCAGGGATCTGTTTTGGGCCCGATCTTTTTTTACTGTACATAAACGATCTCGCTACAATAAATATTGAAGGATCCTTCACAATTTTCGCTGATGATACCACATTGTTATGGCATGGGAAAACATTAATATCTTGAAACAAGTGGTCTCTTCAGATTTAAAGAAAGTTAAGCAATGGTGTGATTCAAACTTGCTCTGCTTCAATCTGGATAAAACCAAAATTGTTAACTTCAAATTCAGCTATGATAACTTACTACTTGATGGTATTAATATTGAAGAGACACTTTGTACTAGGTTTCTTGGCCTGCACATTGATAACAAGCTGAAATTCAATGAACATGTCACATCTTTGTGTAAGAAGTTAGCTTCCGGATCTTTGCTGTTAGAATTGTTGCCAATGAACTTGACATATCTACAGCCAGATCCACATACTTTGCCCTTGTAGAGTCCCATCTAAGATATGGCATTGCGTTTTGGGGATTTTGTAATCAAACACTCCCAAATCAGGTATTTGTACTGCAGAAGAGATCTCTTAGGTACTTGTGTAGGGCTAACTACAGGGATAGTTGTAGACAACTTTTTGTTCAACAAAGAATTTTAACAGTAATAAGCATCTTCATTCTGGAAGTGGTATGCCTGATTCACAAAAAATATGTTACTGATTCTTCTGAAAATAGACCTTACAATACCAGACAGAGCTGCAATATTCACCTGCCAATACCTAAACTGAATTTAACAAAACACTCTAATATGTATGAAGGAAAAGAATATTCAATCACTTGCCACAGTTAATTAAAACATTTCAGATCATAAACTCTTCAGAAGATCAGTTAAAATATGCTTCTTGAAAAGGCTTTTATAGCCTGCAGGAATATCACGTGAACATGTCTCAAATACCGTAAAGTGATGCTAAAATAATTATTATGTAAACACTTTTGTTTTGTTTTTTTTTTTTCTCTCTCTCTCTCTCTTTTTTGTGTTTTATCTGCTTTAATTCTATTTTTAACATGTACGACGGTGCATATATATGTATATGTGAATACTTATGTTATTTGCTTGACGAAATTTTGTATATATTGTGATGCAATTGCTTTTATAGTATGCAAGGTTATTATTATTATTTATTTATTAATTATTTTTTGTTTTGTCTATATTTTCATATCTATCTGTTTTATATTCAATCGATTTCAATACTTATATGTTCTACCAATCCTTTTATTAATAACCATATTTTTTATCTTACTTTGTCAATGAGAAATTCTTGGACAATAAAGTATATCTATCTATCTATCTATCTATCTATCCTATCGTATCCTATTGTATCCATTCGTATCCAATCGTATCCTATCGTATCCTATCGTATCTATCGTATCCTATCATATCCTATCGTACGTTTCGTTCCATTCCGATTCGTTCCGTTTCGTTAAAACTTACCTGAGTTTTTTTCCACTATAGTTCGTTTTTCTTAAAAAACAACTATATTCCCGGCTACGGAAGACCAAACAGCTATATTCCCGGCTACGAATGGCCAAACAGCTATATTCCCGGCTACGGATGGCCAAACAGCTATATTCCCGGCTACAGATGGCATACATCTAGTTTTCTGGCTATATATTGTCACTCTTCGAGGGGGATTGAGATTGATTGAGGAGTATCCTTATCTGTTCGGTTCATGTTACCTGAAAAAATTTGAAATTTCAAGTAGTTTTAAGTTAACATTATACCCAATTAGGATAGGGACCAATTACTGTTAACCCTCTGGGGTATTTGGGCATGAAGTGCCATATAAGATGTATGATGCTGTTGACATAAAGTAAAAAAAAGCCTTTTTCAAGGCGTTGGTGGTGATAAATATGGTTGGTACATTTGTTAAGCGTCCTTTTTGGAGGGGGTCGTGTCGTGAAATGCCGCATTTGGCCCATTTCAGCAAATTAATGTTAAATATTATTTTTCATAAAATATATTTTGTGTAATTCGGAAAAAAGTTCGAATGAAATCTAGAGTGAAAACACTCGAAATATAGTATTGTAATTGCGAATTGCAGGGTTACGCCCCTTTTGACAATTGCGACCTATAACGAGCCGCCATTCTCGTCTCGTATCGTATCGTATAGTATCGTAGCGTATCATATCGTATCGTATCCTATCGTATCGTTTCGAATCGTTTCGAATCGTATCCTATCGTATCCTATCGTATCCTATCGTATCCTATTGTATCCAATCGTATCCTACCGTATCCTATCGTATCCTATCGTATCGTTTCGTATCGTTTCTATCGTTTTGTTTCCTTTTGTTTTGAATCGTATCTCATCATATCCTATCATATCCTATCGTATCCTATCATATCCTATCGTATCCTATCGTATCCTATCGTATCCAATCATATCAAATCGTATCCTATCGTATCCTATCGTATCGTTTCGTTCCATTCCGTTTCGTTAAAACTTACCTGAGTTTTTTTTCACTATGGTTCGTTTTTCTTAAAAAACAACTATATTCCCGGCTACGGAAGGCCAAACAGCTATATTCCCGGCTACGGATAACCAAACAGCTATATTCCCGGCTAGGGATGGCCAAACAGCTATATACCCGGCTACGGATGGCACACATCTAGTTTTCTGGCTATTTATTGTCACTCTTCGAGGGGGATTGAGATTGATTGAGGAGTATCCTTATCTGTTCGGTTCATGTAACCTGAAAAAATTTGAAATTTTAAATAAGTAGTTTTAAGTTAACATTATACCCAATTAGGATAGGGACCAATTACTGTTAACCCTCTGGGGTATTTGGGCATGGAGTGCCATATAAGATGTATGATGCTGTTGACATAGAAAAAAAGCCTTTCAAGGCGTTGGTGGTTGTGTTGGTGATAAATATGGTTGGTACATTTGTTAAGCGTCCTTTTGAGGGGTCTTGTTGTGAAATGCCGCATTTGGCCCATTTCAGCAAATTAATGTTAAATATTATTTTCATAAAATATATTTTGTATAATTCGGAAAAAGTTCGAATGAAATCTAGAGGAAACCACTGAAATATAGTATTGTAATTGTGAATTGCAGGGTTACGCCCTTTGACACCAGACCTATAACGAGCCGCCATTCTCGTCTCGTATCGTATCGATAGTATCAGTGATGCATCATATCATATCGTATCCATCGTATCGTTTCGAATCGTTTCGAATCGTATCCTATCGTATCCTATCGTATCCTATCGTATCCTATCGTATCCTATCGTATCCTATTGTATCCAATCGTATCCTACCGTATCCTATCGTATCCTATCGTATCGTATCGTTTCGTATCGTTTTGTTTCCTTTTGTTTTGAATCGTATCTCATCATATCCTATCATATCCTATCGTATTTTATCATATCCTATCGTATCCTATCGTATCCAATCATATCGAATCGTATCCTATCGTATCCTATCGTATTCTATCGTATCGTTCCATTCCGTTTCGTTCAAACTTACCTGAGTTTTTTTTTCACTATAGTTCGTTTTTCTTAAAAAACAACTATATTCCCGGCTACGGAAGGCCAAACAGCTATACTCCCGGCTACGGATAACAAACAGCTATATTCCCGGCTAGGGATGGCCAAACAGCTATATACCCGGCTACGGATGGCACACATCTAGTTTTCTGGCTATATATTGTCACTTTTCGAGGGGGATTGAGATTGATTGAGGAGTATCCTTATCTGTTCGGTTCATGTTACCTGAAAAAATTTGAAATTTCAAGTAAGTAGTTTTGAGTTAACATTATACCCAATTAGGATAGGGACCAATACTGTTAACCCTCTGGGGTATTGGGCATGAAGTGCCATATAAGATGTATGATGCTGTTGAAATAAAGTGAAAACCCTTTCAAGCGTTGGTGGTTGTGTTGGTGATAAATATGGTTGGTACATTTGTTAAGCATCCTTTTTGGAGGGGGTCGTGTCGTGAAATGCCGCATTTGCCCCATTTCACCAAATTAATGTTAAATATTGTTTTCATAAAATATATTTTGTATAATTCGGAAATAAGTTCGAATGAAATCTAGAGTGAAAACACTCAAAACATAGTATTGTAATTGCGAATTGCAGGGTTACGCCCCCTTTGACAATTCCGACCAATGGCGAGCCGCCATTCTAGACGTCTCGTCTCAGTCTCGTATCGTATCCTATCGTATCCTATCGTATCCTATCGTATCGTTTCGTATCGTTTCCTTTCGAATCGTTTCGAATCGTATCCTATCGTATCCTATCGTATCCTATCTTATCCAATCGTATCCTATCGTATCCTATCGTATCCTATCGTATCGTTTCGTTCCATTCCGTTTTGTTAAAACTAACCTGAGTTTTTTTTTCACTATAGTTCGTTTTTCTTAAAAAACAACTATATTCCTGGCTACGGAAGGCCAAACAGCTATATTCCCGGCTACGGATGGCCAAACAGCTATATTCCTGGCTACGGATGGCATACATCTAGTTTTCTGGCTATATATTGTCACTCTTCGAGGGGGATTGAGATTGATTGAGGAGTATCCTTATCTGTTCGGTTCATGTTACCTGAAAAAATTTGAAATTTTAAGTAAGTAGTTTCAAGTTAACATTATACCCAATTAGAATAGGGACCAATTACTGTTAACCCTCTGGAGTATTTGGGCATGGAGTGCCATATAAGATGTATGATGCTGTTGACATAAAGTAAAAAAAAGCCTCTTTCAAGGCGTTGGTGGTTGTGTTGGTGATAAATATGATTGGTACATTTGTTAAGCGTCCTTTTGAAGGGGTCGTGTCGTGAAATGCCGCATTTGGCCCATTTCAGCAAATTAATGTTAAATATTATTTTCATAAAATATATTTTGTATAATTCGGAAAAAAGTTCGAATGAAATCTAGAGTGAAAACACTCGAAATATAGTATTGTAATTGCGAATTGCAGGGTTACGCCCCTTTTGACAATTCCGACCTATAACGAGCCGCCATTCTCGTCTCGTATCGTATGTATCGTATCGTATCGTTTCGTATCGTTTCCTTTCGTTTCGAATCGTTTCGAATCGTATCCTATCCTATTGTATCCATTCGTATCCTATCGTATCCCGTTTCGTATCGTTTCGTTTCCTTTCGTTTCCTTTTGTTTCGAATCGTATCTCATCATATCCTATCATATCCTATCGTATCCTATCATATCCTATCGTATCCTATCGTATCCAATCGTATCCAATCGTATCCTATCGTATCCTATTGTATCCTATTGTATCCTAAAAGGATAACCGTAGGTGGAAGATGGTCTCATCGCCCGGTGAAATACCACCATATCGACTTTGTGTGCTGTGAAATGGATCATTCCATGTTTCAGTGTTCGGTCGATACTTTCCGGTCTCCCCTGCTGTATGGGGTCGGCTTTAGAATAGACCCATGGTGTATCCTATCGTATCCTATTGTATCCTATTGTATCCTAAAAGGATAACCGTAGGTGGAAGATGGTCTCATCGCCCGGTGAAATACCACCATATCGACTTTGTGTGCTGTGAAATGGATCATTCCATGTTTCAGTGTTCGGTCGATACTTTCCGGTCTCCCTCTTTCCTTTTCCCCAATTCCTCCTTTATTTTCAGGTGCATCCTACTAGTAATAATGATGAAGTCTCCTAGAGTAAAACACTCCGGAAGTAAAATACCTCTCCATTCGGATTTCTGGGCGAGAGGTACTCGAGGGGACTCAACATTAAAGATTAATTTTTGCAACATCCGCGGACTCAACAAGAACATCAATGACGTCCACCATCACCTACAGACGAAAAAACCGGATATTCTGGCTCTAACAGAAACACAAGTAAACTCGTCCACCAACAAGGTCCATATGCTTTGTCCTGGTTACGAACTCCATTCTCGATTCAGGTTCAAAGGTGGAGTCTGCCTTTACGCTAAGGCTAACTTTTCATGCCAGCGTGAAGAGAGTTTGGAACCGAAAGACTTTGATGTGATGTGGTTCAAGCTATCTGATACCAAACTGACTAAGTTCCTCTGCTGCCTTTACCTATCACCTAATGAACCTTCATATAACGACCTCTTTGAGTTTTTATCACTCAAACTGGACTACATTCAGGAGAACCATCCAACAGCTGAAACCATAATCATGGGAGACTTTAATGTACATAACGCTGCCTGGCTCAAATTCTCTAACAAAACAGATGATGCGGGTCGTCAAGCCGAGGCCTTCGCCATCACTCATGGTCTAGAACAACTGGTCGAGCTACCAACCCGCATCCCTGATGTCAACAACCAGTCTGCCAATACACTAGATCTTTTCCTCACCACCAATCCTGACCCGTATAGAATAGAAGTTTGTGCCCCACTTGGAAACTCTGATCACACCCTCATCTCCACAACATGCTCTTTCCATTTACCATCGAGCTGCACAATACCACCCCGTCTCATGTGGCATTACAATTCGGCCGACTGGGAAGGTCTTCGTATGTTTTTCTCAGCGTTTCCATGGAAGAGAGTTTGTTTCTCTTCAGTAAATCCAACACGATGTGCTGAGACAATCTCTGAAATCATCATGTTGGGGATGCAAACCTACATACCGAATACCGAAAGAAGAACATCATCCGATAAGACCTGGTTTAACAGAAACTGCTCTAGAGCTGTGGCTTCCAAACAGGCAGCATACCATCGATGGCTAAAAAATCCGGGCCCTGAGACCAGAGCAGCATATGTCGAGGCTAGAGGCATATGCAAAGAGACAATAGAATGCTCAAAAGATGCCCACAATGCCAAAATAAGATCAAAACTTGCTGAATGTCCTAACGGATCCCGTTCATTTTGGTCTTTCGCCAAAGCTGTGGGAAGAAACTTCACTTCCAGCTCATTTCCTCCTCTAACCGAAGAAGATGGAACACTAGTAACGACTGCCCAGGAAAAGCCAATATCTTTGCGCACCTATTTGCTGGAAATTCCACTCTGGATTCATCGGAAAACAACCCCGAACATTACACCTATTGACAGTCACATGCCGAGATCACCTTTCGCCAACGTACTATCAGAAAGATTTTGCTGGGTCTCAACACCAACAAAGCCTGTGGATCTGACGGAATCCCGCCGATTGTTCTCAAGAAATGTGCCCCGAACTAACACCTGTTCTTTGCAAGTTGTTCAACCACTCTCACAATTTGGGGTATTTCCGTCCAATTGGAAAATTGCAAGAGTACAGCCAGTCCCTAAAAAGGCAAAAGGCCCTACCTAGCAACTACAGACCTATCGCACTGCTATCTATTATTTCAAAGGTCATGGAAAAAGCCATCAACATCGAGCTCATGAAATATCTGGAAGACTCAGGAATTGTCAACGATAGGCAATATGGCTTCCGCCATCAGAGATCAACTGGTGACCTGCTCGCTTACGTCTCACATATATGGCAGCTATCTATTGAAAAATATGGAGAAACTTTAGCTGTGGCATTAGATATCTCCAAGGCGTTCGATCGAGTTTGGCACCAGGGACTCCTCGCCAAGCTTCCGTCTTATGGCTTGCCCCTCAGCTGTGTTCTCTGCTTGCTAGTTTTCTCTCAAACAGGTCTCTCCATGTAGTGGTCGATGGAGTTTCATCTGACACTCTACTCATAAATGCTGGTGTTCCGCGAGGATCGATTCTCGCACCAACACTATTTCTACTTCACATCAACGACCTGTTGAAAGCAACTTCATGTCCAGTACACAGCTTTGCCGATGATAGTACCCTCCATACCGCTTTCTCTTCCAGGGCCCCTATATCAGCCCGTGAAACCAGAAATGAACGAGGAAGAAATGTTAATAATATAAATATGGACTTAGCAACAATTCTCGAGTGGGGATCTAATAACTTGGTAGAATTCAATGCAAACAAAACACAAGCATGTCTTTTCTCTAGAAAAGCCGATCTTACCTTGCCTAACATAACTTTGTCAGGGTAACCATACCACTGAAGTCATCCATATCGATGCTTGGTATTACTATCAGCAATAACCTTTCCTGGGAAAATCACTTGAGGTCCATTGCCAAAATGCATCCCAAAACTTGGTTTTTGTTTCGTGCCAAGAGCTATTTCACCCCACTCAGCTGCTTATGATCTATAAGGCACAGATCCGACCTGTCCTGGAATACTGTTCCCATATTTGGAGCGCTGCACCTAAACATATCCTAAGGCTATTGGATTCTGTCCAAAAAAGGGCAATTCGTCTCGTCGGTGATGCCTCGCTTACAAACTCGCTCACTTGTCTGGAACACCGTAGAAAAGTTGGCGATTTGTCTCTATTTTATAGATATTTTCATGGGCGATGCTCTTCTGAAATATCAACAATCGTTCCTGCTTTGGCAGTCTCTTCGAGACTAACCCGTCAAGTTCAGTCATCACACCCCTTCGTGGTCACTTTGGAGACCTGCAGAACATCACTTTCCAAAGACTCGTTCATCCAACGAACAGCGAGGCTTTGGAACTCATTGCCTAGGGAGGTGTTCCCCGAGGCATACAACCTCCAGAAATTTAAGAAGAACACCAACTCCTACCTTCTTTCCCTTGGTTCCCACGATGTTCTCTGAACATTACAGGATATCCCTTTTCGTGGGAACCAGAACATAAAAAAAAAAAAAAAAATCGTATCCTATCGTATCGTTTTGTTCCATTCCGTTTCGGTCCGTTTCGTTAAAACTTACCTGAGTTTTTTTTTCACTATAGTTCGTTTTTCTCTAAAAACAACTATATTCCCGGCTACGGAAGGCCAAACAGCTATATTCCCAACTTCGGATGGCCAAACAGCTATATTCCCGGCTACAAATGGCCAAACAGCTATATACCCCGCTACGGATGGCACACATCTAGTTTTCTGGCTATATATTGTCACTCTTCGAGGGGATTGAGATTGTGTGAGGAGTATCCTTATCTGTTAGGTTCATGTTACCTGAAAAAATTTGAAATTTCAAGTAAGTAGTTTTAAGTTAACATTATACCCAATTAGGATAGGGACCAATTACTGTTAACCCTCTGGGGTATTTGGGCATGAAGTGCCATATAAGATGTATGATGCTGTTGACATAAAGTAAAAAAAAAGCCTCTTTCAAGGCGTTGGTGGTTGTGTTGGTGATAAATATGGTTGGTACATTTGTTAAGCGTCCTTTTCGGAGGGGGTCGTGTCGTGAAATGCCGCATTTGGCCCATTTCAGCAAATTAATGTTAAATATTATTTTTCATAAAATATATTTTGTATAATTCGGAAAAAAGTTCGAATGAAATCTAGAGTGAAAACACTCGAAATATAGTATTGTAATTGCGAATTGCAGGGTTACGCCCCTTTTGACAATTCCGACCTATAACGAGCCGCCATTCTAGACGTCTCGTCTCGTTTCCTTTTGTTTCGAATCGTATCTCATCATATCCTATCATATCCTATCGTATCCTATCATATCAAAGTCAGGACTTTGAAGATGAAGTGTATGAAGCTGAACAAAGTTTTTCAATAGAAAGTCAGAGGCAACTGCAAACAATAATGGAACTAAATGAAGAATCTACGAAAATGAAGGAAAACATCATACTTCTGCAGAATAAAAATGAAGAGAATGAATCAAAGCTCATAGAAGCAGAAAATATAATTAAAGAAATGAAGGAAATGAGAGAAAACATGTTAACTTCAATTGATGTTCTCACCCAAGAAAATAAATTATATAGAGTCAACTGCAGGGGAATAAAAGATCAACCCTTCAAACAACCGAAGACACAAAAAACCGATAAAAAACACATAACTGAAGAAGAAAGGAAAAGTATCAGTAAGCCTGAGGATACTCTGAGACAAAATTGTGCGGCATCTAGGACAAGGATTTTATTTGTCTCTGGAATTCAAGGTAGAGATATGGCACATAGACTTTTTAATCTACTAGGGGACAAGTGTACAGTTCAGGCTATAATGAAGCCAAATGCAATCGATAAGACTCTAATAGAAACTGCTTTAAATAATAGCAAGGATTTCAGTGATAATGATGTGGTTATTTTATGGCCAAACAGATGTGATAAAATTATCATCAAAGATTTTTTGATAAAACTCAAGCATACCCAACCCCTCATTATCACAGAGGCCTATCGCTATGATTATGATTATGATTATAGGAAGGAAAATGAAGGTATTTATAAAAGGAACCTAGAATTATTCCAAGAAATATATACCTTGGGATTTAACAAATGTCCTATTATGGAATGCAATAATATTATCAATAGAAGCTGTTACAAAAGGGATGGGGCTAATCTCAATTATAAAGGAAAATCATTATTAGGCAAAGGAATAGCAATGCATTTGGAAAATTATTATTGCAAAAACTCTACGACTCTCAAAACATCATCTTTTTTTTTAGAAAACAGGAAATTTCAAAAAACTACCGCATAGTTAGAACAAATGATAAGGCCCTGAAAATTAAACAAACAAATATCAATATTTTTCACCAAAACATTCAATGCATAGGTAACAAAATCTTAAGGATTGAGGATGCTCTTATTGATATTGAATGTGACTTTTTACTTATTTCGGAACACTGGCAGGATAAATTTCAAATCACGAATGTAATTATTGAAAATTTTCAGTTAACAAATGCTTACTGTAGATCTCTCTCAAAACACGGAGGAGTAGCTATTTTCAAACATAATGAATACCACTCGGCAACAAAAGCTTTCGATGTATCTGAATATTGTTTAGAGGGTACTCTTGAATGCTGTGCGGTGTCAATCTTGAAGTTGAATTTGATTATAGTTGTTATATATAGACCACCAGGCAGTGATTTCAAAATTTTTTTAGAATTGCTTGCGAACCTTCTGGAAAAAACTTCGAGCTTTTTCAAGTCAATTATTTTAGGAGGCGACTTTAATATCGATTTTCTTACACTAAGTAATAATCTAACATTAATGGAAGATCTTTTAGGGTGTTATGATCGGTGTTCAACAATTAAGTTACCAACCAGAGTAACGGCTGCATCCTCTACATGCTGAGTGGGGGCGAAATAGCTCTTGGCACGAAACAAAAAACCAAGTTTTTGGGATACGCTTTTGGCAATGGACCTCACGTGATTTTCCCAGGAAAGGTTATTGCTGATAGTAATACCTACCAAGCATCGATATGGATGACTTCAGTGGTATGGTTACTCCTGACAAAGTTATGTTAGGCACAGTGAGATCGGCTTTTCTAGAGAAAAGACATGCTTGTGTTTTGTTTGCATTGAATTCTACCAAGTTATTAGATCCCCACTCGAGAATTGTTGCTAAGTCCATATTTATATTATTAACATTTCTTCCTCGTTCATTTCTGGTTTCACGGGCTGATATAGGGGCCCTGGAAGAGAAAGCGGTATGGAGGGTACTATCATCGGCAAAGCTGTGTACTGGACATGAAGTTGCTTTCAACAGGTCGTTGATGTGAAGTAGAAATAGTGTTGGTGCGAGAATAGATCCTTGCGGAACACCAGCATTTATGAGTAGAGTGTCAGATGAAACTCCATCGACCACTACATGGAGAGACCTGTTTGAGAGAAAACTAGCAAGCAGAGAACACAGCTGAGGGGGCAAGCCATAAGACGGAAGCTTGGCGAGGAGTCCCTGGTGCCAAACTCGATCGAACGCCTTGGAGATATCTAATGCCACAGCTAAAGTTTCTCCATACTTTTCAATAGATAGCTGCCATATATGTGAGACGTAAGCGAGCAGGTCACCTGTTGATCTCTGATGTCGGAAGCCATATTGCCTACCGTTGACAATTCCTGAGTCTTCCAGATATTTCATGAGCTTGATGTTGATGGCTTTTTCCATGACCTTTGAAATAATAGATAGCAGTGCGATAGGTCTGTAGTTGCTAGGTAGGGCCTTTTTGCCTTTTTTAGGGACTGGCTGTATCTTGCAATTTTCCAATTGGACGGAAATACCCCCAAATTGTAAGAGTGGTTGAACAACTTGCAAAGAACAGGTGTTAGTTCGGGGGCACATTTCTTGAGAACAATCGGCGGGATTCCGTCAGATCCACAGGCTTTGTTGGTGTTGAGACCCAGCAAAATCTTTCTGATAGTACGTTGGCGAAAGGTGATCTCGGGCATGTGACTGTCAATAGGTGTAATATTCGGGGGTTGTTTTCCCGATGAATCCAGAGTGGAATTTCCAGCAAATAGGTGCGCAAAGATATTGGCTTTTTGCTGGGCAGTCGTTGCTAGTTAGTGTTCCATCTTCTTTGGTTAGAGGAGGAAATGAGCTGGAAGTGAAGTTTCTTCCCACAGCTTTGGCGAAAGACCAAAATGAACGGGATCCGTTAGGACATTCAGCAAGTTTTGATCTTATTTTGGCATTGTGGGCATCTTTTGAGCATTCTATTGTCTCTTTGCATATGCCTCTAGCCTCGACATATGCTGCTCTGGTCTCAGGGCCCGGATTTTTTAGCCATCGATGGTATGCTGCCTGTTTGGAAGCCACAGCTCTAGAGCAGTTTCTGTTAAACCAGGTCTTATCGGCTGATGTTCTTCTTTCGGTATTCGGTATGTAAGTTTGCATCCCCAACATGATGATTTCAGAAATTGTCTCAGCACATCGTGTTGGATCTACTGAAGAGAAACAAACTCTCTTCCATGGAAACGCTGAGAAAAACATACGAAGACCTTCCCAGTCGGCCGAATTGTAATGCCACATGAGACGGGGTGGTATTGTGCAGCTCGATGGTAAATGGAAAGAGCATGTTGTGGAGATGAGGGTGTGATCAGAGTTTCCAAGTGGGGCACAAACTTCTATTCTATACGGGTCAGGATTGGTGGTGAGGAAAAGATCTAGTGTATTGGCAGACTGGTTGTTGACATCAGGGATGCGGGTTGGTAGCTCGACCAGTTGTTCTAGACCATGAGTGATGGCGAAGGCCTCGGCTTGACGACCCGCATCATCTGTTTTGTTAGAGAATTTGAGCCAGGCAGCGTTATGTACATTAAAGTCTCCCATGATTATGGTTTCAGCTGTTGGATGGTTCTCCTGAATGTAGTCCAGTTTGAGTGATAAAAACTCAAAGAGGTCGTTATATGAAGGTTCATTAGGTGATAGGTAAAGGCAGCAGAGGAACTTAGTCAGTTTGGTATCAGATAGCTTGAACCACATCACATCAAAGTCTTTCGGTTCCAAACTCTCTTCACGCTGGCATGAAAGGTTAGCCTTAGCGTAAAGGCAGACTCCACCTTTGAACCTGAATCGGAATGGAGTTCGTAACCAGGACAAAGCATATGAACCTTGTTGGTGGACGAGTTTACTTGTGTTTCTGTTAGAGCCAGAATATCCGGTTTTTTTCGTCTGTAGGTGATGGTGGACGTCATTGATGTTCTTGTTGAGTCCGCGGATGTTGCAAAATTAATCTTTAATGTTGAGTCCCCTCGAGTACCTCTCGCCCGGAAATCCGAATGGAGAGGTATTTTGCTTCCGGAGTGTTTTACTCTAGGAGACTTCATCAATACCAATTTTTATAAAAGTTCCCAAATAATAGGATTAACTTTGACTGTAGTTTAAAAAATAACGGTGCAAGAAGGCTGAACAAAATCTATTATTAAAAATATAATCCTAGTTTTATTTAACAGTAGATTAGGTAAAAACGGTGCAAGTGGGCGTAAGGAAGTTTATTTTATTTTTAATTTTCAGTTCCGTTTTTCGTCGGTTTAATTTTTTGTTAAAAAGTTTTTATTTTTCAATTTTTTGTGGCTGAAATATACTAATTACTACCTACTTAACTTTCGATTAATTCCAAAATACTTACTTACCCACCTTACTTCAACTAATAACAGTTAAGTAATACGATTATCTACTTCAACTATTTATTGTTATATAATATAAATTATTTTTGATAGTTCTGGTGAGTTCATTTCATCACTTTGTATATAATTCCATCCCTCCATAGAATGTTATTATTGTGACGGATGTAGGAGAACAAAAATAATGACAATAGCGACCTGTCAATGTCAACTACATGTGTGCCAATGTTCACAAGTGAAAAATCAATCATCCCCTATTTTTCTACCCATAGGGGTGGATTAATTCATTCCGAACCCAAATATGATCAACTATGAGGTATACCCTAGGTAATAAAAAAAATCATCCAAATCGGAAAACCCAGTACAAAGTTATGCCTGATAGAATCGGTTAACGGATCAACATTCAGAGGGTGAACGATAAATATTTTCCATTTTGCTACCATTAGGAGTGGATTTTTTTTCAAATTCAATTGGGACCAACTTCGGAGTATGCCCTATCCAATGAAAAAAGAATCATCGGACTCCTCTGTAAAAAGTTATGCGTGGTCATACATAAAAAAATATACGCGTCGACTAGAGAACCTCCTCCTTTTTGGTTTCGTCGGTTGAAAAATGGATAAATACAATGTTAAAAATATACCTCAGAGGGCAGTGTCCAGTGAGAGTCTCGTTACCAATTTCAAGTATTTCTTGTCCAACTCGAGAAGCTGTTCAACTTTCTTTGGCGATAGGCTCACTAGCCTTTTCGCTTATTGTCTTTATCCTGGCACTTTATTCCAGTGAGATTTCATTTCATGTTTCCCAGGATCGAAACTCTTCTCTCTTATGGACTTGAAAGATTCCACAGAAGGTTTCTGAGTCAGGAAATTGTGTGTTTGTTATTCTTTGGCGAGGCAATCTGTTTCTTTGTTATCTCTGAACCCCCTATGATCTGGCACCCATATCAAATGTGACCTTATAACTTACTCATTTTTCAAATATTAATGTAATAGTTCAATAAAAAATCTTGATAGAAATACCTATTCAATCATAAGGATATGTAAAACATGTCTCATATATCTTCATATAATAGATGGGTGGAAGAGTAAACATTTTTTACATAGGTATATAACATTTATATTCACAATTGTCTGTACCTTTGATGCATCATTTATAAAAAAAAACTTTCATTATGATATACCCTATTTTCCATTACAAGCAATGCCACTGGAATTGTTCCGCTACTGCGAGGAGGACATAAACAACAATGGCGGCCACCATATGCATGGGACATTTCGCGCAGCTTGAAACGCATTCTAGTCAGTATATTATAATTACAATTCTATGGAATTCATCCAATTACAAGATATCAAAGAGCTTTTAGAGTATGCGCATTTTGTGTCTGTGACGATTCAAAATCACATAATGGCTCCTCGTTAGATGTCAATGTCTGAAATGACATTATTTGTGCTTTCTGCGCTTTGCGCAGGACACGTTTACGTAAATTCTATTTGGATGAATTTTTCGAGTGATGGGGATATGAACTCTAGCGGTCTAGATTAAGGTTATGTCGGTGGGTATTTCTGTGTAATTCAGGATTCTCACCTTGGCAGCACTGGAAGTAACCTACGTGATGTGTCTAGGGGTATGTGGTCTGTGGAAGGCACCCACAAAACATCAAGCAAATTTTGTTTCAGAAAATCCAAACTTCAACCAAATATGAAATGGAGAAGTTATGAATACGTTCATGAACTCAAATAAATAAACGTCATTTTCGGTAGACGATACTGAGAAAAATTAAATCATCTCACCCTGCATTGCATTTAAGTTGGAAGAATTTCACTCTTGCTAAATAACCTCCTCCGCGAGTTTGGATTCCGGTAATGCACTGCTTCAGTCTGAGATATTGCACACGTATTATTTCTTGGAATTCCCGTATTTCGTACAAAAACTTCAGGTGCACCAACACGTTTTTACAACTAGCCGGTTTTTTCTTCGCTGTCCGAATGGTTTACCGGTGAAGTTTCACGCGTATTTTAAATAACCTTAGCGCTCTTTTCCGCTGCCACCATGTAATGTTCTTAAGACTGTTGTTGAAATGATAGATCTAATACTTCTTCACTGAGATTATTTATTACAGCTCCAACCATCCGAGTTCGACGAAGAGAGGGATCGTGAGAACATTGGTAGAGAGAGCGACGCACATATGCAACGACGTGGAGTCACTAGATACCGAATTAAACCACATCAGAGAGGACCCCCACCGGAATGGATATCCCAAGAAACTCCTAGAAGAAGTATTGAAACAACTCCGGAGAATGAAGACATCTGAAGAGCAACAACAAAGCACAGTGATCTGCCTTCCGTACATCAGAGGTGTCTCCGAGAAGATCAGAAGGATCGGAAACAAGTTCAACATCAAGAGCTGCTTCCAATCCGGCAGTACTTTACGGAGTTTCCTGACCAAGACCAAACCTGACAACAAAAATGAAATCAGTAAGAATTGCATTTATGAAGTTCCATGTGAATGCGGAGATTCCTACATAGGAGAGACAAAGAGACCGTTATCGGTAAGATTGGATGAACACAAGAAATGGACTCAACGTTGAGAAACATCAAAATCGGGAATCGCTGACCACGCCTGGACTGAGCACCATCGAGTTCTATGGGACGACGCAAGTGTTCTACATAGAGGGGAGCATTGGTTCAAACGAAAGTTCAAAGAGGCCGCCTACATCGAATCCAATAACGCCTTTAGTCAACCAAGCATTGAGATCAAGAACGTATGGAAACCACTGATTGCTCTTTCTGGCGGGCTGCAGAGGCGCGAAACTTCACGCACCACCACATCAAGCGAAATTACACGCACCACTGCACATGGCGGAATTACACGCATCATTGCACCGACAATCATATAAATTGGTAAGTAGCACCTAAACTTGTCAGTATCACCTGAAGACGATTGCAGATATAAGCATTCGAAACGTCGTGAAAACCTTTTAAATCCATTAAGACGATGGACGTCCGAAACGATAGTAATCAAATTATTTATTGGTACGCCAATTATAATAACTTATATTTTGAATCGGGAGCCATGTGCTCTCTCGCCTCTCGCGGTACCGGGAATAGACTGCCTATTGCAGCGTTGCCAAGCCTCTGATAAGTAGGAAATAATGAAAATTACACGGGTCAGGGAACATTTATTTATAAAACAACTTAGTATATTTTCAATCGTTTGAATTTTGTTTTTAAGAAAATTTTTGAAAAGTTATTGGATCCTTTGTCTGAAAAGTTTTGAATATATACAACAAATTTTTTTGTTGTTTGAATAGTACGAATTAGGTTTTAGGTAAAAAAAGTTTTGAAATAAGTAATTGTGATTCCGAAAATTATATAGACGGGAAAAACGATAACTAGGAAATTACGGAAAACGGATAACGGGATGAGGCAACGATAGGATAGGAAAACGAGTACGAAGTGAAAAGCGACAGAGTCAAAAGTTTAACTAGATGGAACAATACAAAGAAAACAATAGAAAAAAGAAATTTACACATGAACAGTTTTTTCAGGAAATTTTCAGGAATATTGAATTGACGGACAACGTATCTGGGTCAGCTAGTGATAATAAAAATACTGATGCAATATTTTAAAATTCTATACAGTGCGGCTTTTATCTTGTTAACTTTTGAACGGTTCGAAGTAGAACAATTAAAAAAAAAGGTATTGTCATTATATCACCGATACTACTTTTTGAAATAGAATACGTTGTGAGTGCCCGATAGATGGCGCGGGGGGTACATCAACTTCAAAATTTTAAATAGCATGGGGGTCATGTGGCATATCGTTAAAAAAGATAGTTCAATTTTCCAACATTAATTGCTTTACATTTCATTGTTTTCATTTGTGTTTTCTTTACAATGTGCATTTGAAATGCTCAAGCATACGTGCTGATTTTTATAGCACTTCCCCCCCCGGTTAACCTTTGCATGGTCCGACTTAGAACCATTGAAAAAAAAGGTATTGAAAGACATCGTGATTGCCCGATAGACGGCGCAGGGGGCATCAACTTGAAAATTTCAAATAGCATGGGGGGGTAATGTGGCTCATCGTTGGAAAGACAATTCAGTTTCATTTCCAACAATTTTTTTTTTTATTTCGTTCATACCTTTTTTCACAATATGCATTCGGCATTTACCGAAACTTCCGTCTCCTCCGAAATTGATTTTCGGCTAGCTCCGGCCCTAAGTTACGATAGTGCCTTCGCAGCCCTTCGTTGAAAGCACTACTCGTTGTTTGAAACCAATTTTGTGTTGAATAACTCTTTTTCAACGTTCACCTTTTTGCACAATTGAAGATTTACCTTACTCGATGCTTTTAATGAAAATTGAAAATGCAGGTTACAAGTGACAAAAATGGAATGATCAAAATACATGTCTCAGATAATTTATAACATAAACAAAGAATAAAACTATTATAGTTCTTTCGTCAATATTCGGTTTACAAGATAAGCTTCGGTGTGAGCTTATTCTGCAAAAAGATAAGTCTCGGTAGGAGCTTGATCGGCAATATCTCTAGTCGCCAGGAAGTCTAGGCGGCAGGGCCGGACTCCGGAACTGGGTGGCTGGGCCGGACTCAAGAACGTAACTCCTCCCTTCTTAAGATGAAGACTGGGGTAGGTCTGGTTGGCCAGGCTTCATGTTCTCCATATGGATTGGTTGTTGCTTTGAACGGTAATACGGCCATGGAGTATATGGGTAGCAATTTTTGTAGTAAAATGCCACTCCAAAGGAAATAATAATGCATAAAAGAATGCAAATAAGGATAATAATCCATACAGGTAAAGAGCTAACTTGTGGCTCATTAGGAAGTTGGAACTGATTGTGAGATTGTATTATTGAGGTAAGATGTTTGATTTCATCTAGGTTCATTTTTGAAATAGAAAGTGGGGTTGATCTCAAAAGTAATTGAGAAAAATTCAAAGAGGGCAATTGGATAATTTTTGTTGGTGATAATTCGGCAGGTCCATGTTGGAATTTTTCGCCATTGATGATAAAATGACAATTTTCAGGTATGGAAATGATATAACTTCCAGGCTGGATCTCGTGGTGGTTTTCCATGGTACAGCTCTCAGTGATGATGATATTGGTTGCAGTAGAAAACAGGATTGTTTCTGGTGTCAATTGGTTTGCCAATATTTTTTCAAAGTGCACATCATACATGGAACAATTAGCAGGTTCATTCTTGATAATGATGTTCAAAACGCAATTTTCTTCTTTTTGTAGGTTGTTCTTGCAGTAGAAGGTGTTCTCGATTTCTTCACAGGGTTCTTCTTCATACTGGTAAAGTTCTTCACTCTCATTGAGGATTAGGTAAGGTTTTGATGGTAATATAATTTTGTTTTGGATAGGTATGGGGTAAATAAAATAGGTTTTGAAAAAAATTGGTTTCAATATTGGAAAATGGATAAGAACAATTATTTTCTCTCCAGTAAATACTGTTTGTATTCCTTAGAAATTATAATAACTATGTTGATTTTTAAACCTAACCAACTGATTTTGAGAATAAAGAATATTCATTTTGTTGATAATTGAATATAAATTAGTCAGAGAGAGAAAAGTAGGGTGAACCTTATTAATATTTGCAAAAGTAACAGCATTAATAATTTGGTCTAGTTGACTTTGAAAAGTTATTAGAGAGTCTATTATCAGATGATTTTCATTAACTTGATTTTGAAATGTTTTTATCAGTTGAAAACTTGTTAATACATTGAATTTAATTTGGTAAAGGGTTTCATTTGTTTTTGACATCATTTCTTTTGCGAAAGAAAGTTGTTCATACAGTTCGTCTCGAATTAATTGATCATTTTTATTCAAATATTGGAGCATTGAATTTATTCTTTCACCATCTTCATGGTCTAAAGTACCAAAAAGCCATTTGTGTATTTTTCCACCTAAGTTTATAAGTCCTCCTTTTTTGGATGACATGTGGTTGTATAATTTGTAATAAATGGTCAACTTGTAACAACAATAATAATAATTTGTTTATTTCACTAGTTAAAAAGTACGGAATTCCAAAAGGAAAAAATTAAATTTTTTTTATATAAAAAGTAGAGAAAATGCTTTTAATTATTTCAGACACATTTACCTATATATTTTGTAGGATTTGAATTAAAAAGTTAAAAACGTGTGAGGATGCTAGTCAGCAGGTAACAAAACACTTCAAATCCATAAAATAATAGCACACACACTTAACAGTAAAAATTAGATTTCACAGTAAAAATTGCAAATTCATGGTCAGGTTGAAATTTAAAAATTTAAAATTCTAGTAATCAGAGAGTGGCACAAAAGGGAGGAGAAAGCACTTAACCTAAAAATTCCTCGAGGGTGTAGCAATTCTTTTCTATGAGAGCAGCTTTCAGTCTGGATTTGAAAATATTGACATTTGCCGAATTTTTTATCGATTCATCAAGCTTATTATACAGTTTTGGTCCTAGGAAAAGATGGCTTTTTTGGTATATGGTAGTTCGGTGTATGTGGGGTATCAATAAATTTTTGGAGCGGGTCTGGTATTGATGCTGAGTTGCAGCAAAGTTCTGCCCGTTCTTGTACATATACATGCAGAGTTCATATATATATATATATATATACCCGCAACAGATAGTATTCGTAGCTCTTTAAAAGTGCTTCTGCATGATTGCCTCCATCCGATGTGGGCCATGATTCTGATAGCATATTTTTGTAACATAAAAACCCTCGCTGCAGATGCTCCTGTGCCCCAGGTGAGTATTCCATACCGTAGATGGCAGTGTACTGTTCCATAGTACAGATTCAACAATACCTGTTTACTACAGTGGTTTGACATAAACCTCATTGCGTAGCAATTCCTACGGAGTTTATCACAAAGGGTTTCTATATGAGGGGTCCAGGTGAGTTTGTAGTCTAGCGTGAGGCCTAGCATCTTTGTTGTTGAGCAAGATTCGATGTGCAACTCCTCGTTCTCAAAAATGCTGAAGTTCTCATGAACATTACTCAGTGAGAACTTCATTAATGTTGTTTTCGAGATATTTAGTGTCAAATGGTTTTTATTTGCCCATGTTACTACCCGCTCATATATATCCTGAGTTTTTTCTGCCAGAGCTATAGAATTCTTGTCCTTTATGAGGAAATTGGTGTCATCCGCGTATGCAACTACATGTATTCCCGTGAGACTATTCAAGAATTTCAATTTTTGTGCCTGTTGTATGAGTAAATTTGATTGAGTGCTCAGTGCATTTTTCTTACTGAGAAACTCCATTTGAAATTGTAATTTATTTCTGATATCAACTAATTCAGTTATATTCATATAACTTATAAAGGTATGTTTACTAGTGATTATTCTAGTTAATTTCATTTCTATAGGCACTATAGGATTAGTTAACTTGTTAATGGATCCATTTATTGGATTCATTAATAATAGAAGGGATGGAAGTAAGAGAGATAATTTCATCTGAAATAAATACAAAAAATGAAATTAATATTTTTTACGTTTCTTTATATTATGTTTGGGATATTTTGATGTTTCAGTCCTAACTTTATTTTGTGTTTGGGCTACAGGTTGAATATCCGTGAAACGAGGACAAATTTGTTCCTTGTAATAAACTGTATCATTTGTTGTTAAAATGGGGGTTCCTGTCGGTTTTTATTGATTTTCTCAACTTCTCTAGTTTTTCGAATATTTAATTCTTCATTGATTTGTTCAAATTTTTTATTCATTGTTTCTTTATGATTTTGAACATACTTTGATATTATGTCTTTTTCAGATATGTCAAATGGATCTTTTGAAGAGAGATGTCCAGAAATTACTTCAAATGGTGTATATCCAGTAGAAGAATGAATACAATTATTATAATTTTTTACATCTCTATCCATATTGTTGGTCTAATCAATAATAATGTCTTTTAAGTGATTCTACAGTTAGTTTTGTAAATATGATAATTAATTTTGTCAATTTTTTTAAGTATATTTGAACATATAAGTATTTTTGGATTTATTCTTATTATTTTATCTTGAGTTATTTAAAAAAATTAGTTTTCATGTTGTTAATTCGGAAAATGTGAATAATAGGTATGTAGATTCTACAAAACACAAAGTTCAGTGAGCTCTATTCTTTCAAAATTAGATATCCTAGACACTTGAAAAGGAGTCGGATTTTTTTCATAATAATTTAACAAGTGTTTTTTATTTCTCATTTGAAAATATGCTTTAGAAATATATTTTACATTTTATATATGCTTGGTTATATTCATTTATTATTCAGGAGGTCTCCCTGGAATGCGACCTAAAATTTTATTTTCAGGAGGTCTACCTGGAATGCGACCTAATATTTTATTTTCAGGAGGTCTACCTGATTTGTGATGTAAAATTTTTATTTGGGTGGTCTACTGTATTTGCGCAAGAACATAATTTTGAATTTACCAAAATTCTGCGTTACGAATTCTTTTCTGAAGGCTGGGTATGAAAAACAATGTTCAATTTCATAATTTTTAGAATTTCTAATTGGTTCTAATGGTTTGTCCGTATCACCAACAATTTTAGAAATATTATTTTCTTCAACTATTGTTGAAAAATCGCTAATTTTTGTAATGTTCGTGTTTTTGGAAATATTATTTTTATCGGATTTTAATTTTAAAAAAATTACATTCTTTATATGTAGAAGAATTTGGAATTTTTATTTCTTGGTTGGCAATCTGTGAATCTAATTTCAATTCAGAACGTACTTTTGTTTTTGGTTTAACTAATATGTTTTCCATGAATTCGGGCAATTTTGGATTTTCCTTCGAATCAATTTGGTATACTTGAAGTATTCATAGGAATGTCCTGAGAATTTAAATTATGATTTTCTACTATCGCTTGATGTTTTCTACTGTTTTCCAAAAAAAATTTTGAATGTCCTGAGAATTTAAATTATGATTTTTTAATATAACTTTAATTTTGATACTGAGGTTCAAAATTATTTTCATTCTCATATTGAGGTTCATTCAATTGATGAATTTTTTCAAAAATAAAAGTTGGTCTAGATTGGGGTTGGAAAAACTGTCTTTGCTGTGGGTACAAAGAAGTATTCACATTTCTAGTTACTGTAGACATTGGTATTGGTTTACTTTGAGGTGTTTGATTCTTGGGTTTCCAAACATTTGGATTATTCGGTTTTCTAAATACCTGTTGATTGGTGAAAAACCTTTGGGGCATTTGTCTTGTTTGAGTTTGTATTGGTTGACTAGAAAAATTACGATTCTGGTTTGAGAATTTTGATTGAGAAAACGGTTTTGATTCGAAAAATTCTGATTTGGAAAATTTTGATAAGAAAAATTTCTATTTTGGTTAAAACTTGGTTGAGGGAAATTTGAATTTCTTTGTTGATTCATAAAATTATATTCTGGCATATAATTTTGTGGTTTTTGAGCAGGCAATGGTATTTCGTACCTTGGTTGGGGAATTGATTGAAATTGATTTATTTTTCCATCATTTACTAAGTCTCGTTTCCTTTTGTTTCGAATCGTATCTCATCATATCCTAGCATATCCTATCGTATCCTATCATATCCTATCGTATCCTATCGTATCCATTCGTATCCAATCGTATCCTATCGTATCCTATCGTATCCTATCGTATCGTTTCGTTCAATTCCTTTCGTTCCGTTTCGTTAAAACTTACCTGAGTTTTTTTTTCACTATAGTTCGTTTTTCTTAAAAAACAACTATATTCCGGCTACGGAAGGCCAAACAGCTATGTTCCCGGCTACGGATGGCCAAACAGCTATATTCCCGGCTACGGATGGCCAAACAGCTATATACCCGGCTACGGATGGCACACATCTAGTTTTTTGGCTATATATTGTCACTCTCCGAGGGGGATTGAGATTGATTGAGGAGTATCCTTATCTGTTCGGTTCATGTTACCTGAAAAAATTTGAAATTTTAAGTAAGTAGTTTTAAGTTAACATTTTACCCAATAAGGATAGGGACCAATTACTGTTAACCCTCTGGGGTATTTGGGTATGAAGTGCCATATAAGATGTATGATGCTGTTGACACAAAGTAAAAAAAAAACCTCTTTCAAGGCGTTGGTGGTTGTGTTGGTGATGAATATGGTTGGTACATTTGTTAAGCGTCCTTTTTGGAGGGGGTCGTGTCGTGAAATGCCGCATTTGGCCCATTTCAGCAAATTAATGTTAAATATTATTTTTCATAAAATATATTTTGTATAATTCGGAAAAAAGTTCGAATGAAATCTAGAGTGAAAACACTCGAAATATAGTATTGTAATTGCGAATTGCAGGGTTACGCCCCTTTTGACAATTCCGACCTATAACGAGCCGCCATTCTCGTCTCGTATCGTATAGTATCGTATCGTTTCGTATCGTTTCCTTTCGTTTCGAATCGTATCCTATCGTATCCTATCCTATTGTATCCATTCGTATCCTATCGTATCCCGTTTCGTTCTTTTTTATACCATTTTTGTATCCTATTGTATCCTATCATATCCTATCATATCCTATCGTATCGTTTCGTTCCATTCCGTTTCGTTCCGTTTCGTTAAAACTTACCTGAGTTTTTTATTCACTATAGTTCGTTTTTCTTAAAAAACAACTATATTTCCGGCTACGGAAGGCCAAACAGCTATATTCCCGGCTACGGATGGCCAAACAGCCTATATTCCCGGCTACAGATGGCCAAACAGCTATATACCCCGCTACGGATGGCACACATCTAGTTTTCTGGCTATATATTGTCACTCTTCGAGGGGGATTGAGATTGATTGAGGAGTATCCTTATCTGTTCGGTTCATGTTACCTGAAAAAATTTGAAATTTTAAGTAAGTAGTTTTAAGTTAACATTATACCCAATTAGGATAGGGACCAATTACTGTTAACCCTCTGGGGTATTTGGGCATGAAGTGCCATATAAGATGTATGATGCTGTTGACATAAAGTAAAAAAAAAGCCTCTTTCAAGGCGTTGGTGGTTGTGTTGGTGATAAATATGGTTGGTACATTTGTTAAGCGTCCTTTTGGAGGGTCGTGTCGTGAAATGCCGCATTTGGCCCATTTCAGCAAATTAATGTAAAATATTATTTTTCATAAAATATATTTTGTATAATTCGGAAAAAGTTCGAATGACATCTAGAGTGAAAACACTCGAAATATAGTATTGTAATTGCGAATTGCAGGGTTACGCCCCTTTTGACAATTCCGACCAATGGCGAGCCGCCATTCTAGACCTCTCGTCTCGGTCTCGTATCGTATCCTATTGTATCCTATCGTATCGTTTCCTTTCGTTTCAAATCGTATCCTATCGTATCCTATCGTATCCTATCTTATCCAATCGTATCCTATCGTATCCTTTCGTATCGTTTCGTTCCATTCCTTTCGTTATAACTTACCTGAGTTTTTTTTTCACTATGTTCGTTTTTCTTAAAAACAACTATATTCCCGGCTACGGAAGGCCAAACAGCTATATTCCCGGCTACGGATGGCCAAACAGCTATATTCCCGGCTACGGATGGCATACATCTAGTTTTCTGGCCATATATTGTCACTTTCGAGGGGGATTGAGATTGATTGAGGAGTATCCTTATCTGTTCGGTTCATGTTACCTGAAAAAATTTGAAATTTCAAGTAAGTAGTTTTAAGTTAACATTATACCCAATTAGGATAGGGACCAATTACTGTTAACCCTCTGGGGTATTTGGGCATGAAGTGCCATATAAGATGTATGATGCTGTTGAAATAAAGTGAAAAAAAACCTCTTTCAAGGCGTTGGTGGTTGTGTTGGTGATAAATATGGTTGGTATATTTGTTAAGCGTCCTTTTTGGAGGGGGTCGTGTCGTGAAATGCCGCATTTGGCCCATTTCAGCAAATGAATGTTAAATATTATTCTTCATAAAATATATTTTGTATAATTCAGAAAAAATTTCGAATGAAATCTAGAGTGAAAACACTCGAAATATAGTATTGTAATTGCGAATTGCAGGGTTACGCCCCTTTTGACAATTCCGACCTATACCGAGCCGCCATTCTAGATGTCTCGTCTCGTTTCGTTTCCTTTCCTTTTGTTTCGAATCGTATCTCATCATATCCTATTATATCCTACTATCCTATCGTATCCATCGTATCCTATTGTATCCAATCGTATCCTATCGTATCCATGTATATCGTATCCTATCGTATCCGTAATCTTACCTAGTTTCGTTCCTTCTTTCACTATGTTCGTTTTCTTTCACATATCATATCATTACCTATCGTGAAGGCCAAATAGCTATATTCCCGGCTACGGATGGCCAAACAGCTATATTCCCGGCTACAGATGGCCAAACAGCTATATACCCGGCTACAGATGGCACACATCTAGTTTTCTGGCTATATATTGTCACTCTTCGAGGGGGATTGAGATTGATTGAGGAGTATCCTTATCTGTTCGGTTCATGTTACCTGAAAAATTTGAAATTTCCTTCAAGTAGTTTTAAGTTAACATTATATCCATTAAGGATAGGGCCCAATTACTGTTAACCCTCTGGGGTATTTGGGCATGAAGTGCCATATAAGATGTATGATGCTGTTGAAATAAAGTGAAAAAAAAGCCTCTTTCAAGGCGTTGGTGGTTGTGTTGGTGATAAATATGGTTGGTACATTTGTTAAGCGTCCTTTTTGGAGGGGGTCGTGTCGTAAAATGCCGCATTTGGCACATTTCAGCAAATTAATGTTAAATATTATTTTTCATAAAATATATTTTGTATAATTCGGGAAAAAGTTCGAATGACATCTAGAGTGAAAACACTCGAAATATAGTATTGTTATTGCGAATTGCAGGGTTACGCCCCTTTTGACAATTCCGACCAATGGCGAGCCGCCATTCTAGACCTCTCGTCTCGGTCTCGTATCGTATCCTATTGTATCCTATCGTATCGTTTCCTTTCGTTTCAAATCGTATCTATCGTATCCTATCGTATCCTATCTTATCCAATCGTATCCTATCGTATCCTATCGTATCGTTTCGTTCAATTCCGTTTCGTTAAAACTTACCTGAGTTTTTTTTTCACTATAGTTCGTTTTTCTTAAAAAACAACTATATTCCCGGCTACGGAAGGCCAAACAGCTATATTCCCGGCTACGGATGGCCAAACAGCTATATTCCCGGCTACGGATGGCCAAACAGCTATATTCCTGGCTACGGATGGCATACATCTAGTTTTCTGGCCATATATTGTCACTCTTCGAGGGGGATTGAGATTGATTGAGGAGTATCCTTATCTGTTCGGTTCATGTTACCTGAAAAAATTGAAATTTCAAGTAAGTAGTTTTAAGTTAACATTATACCCAATTAGGATAGGGACCAATTACTGTTAACCCTCTGGGGTATTTGGGCATGAAGTGCCATATAAGATGTATGATGCTGTTGACATAAAGTAAAAAAAAAGCCTCTTTCAAGGCGTTGGTGGTTGTGTTGGTGATAAATATGGTTGGTACATTTGTTAAGCGTCCTTTTTGGAGGGGGTCGTGTCGTGAAATGCCGCATTTGGCCCATTTCAGCAAATTAATGTTAAATATTATTTTTCATAAAATATATTTTGTATAATTCGGAAAAAAGTTCGAATGAAATCTAGAGTGAAAACACTCGAAATATAGTATTGTAATTGCGAATTGCAGGGATACGCCCCTTTTGACAATTCCGACCTATAACGAGCTGCCATTCTAGACGTCTCGTATCGTTTCGTTTCCTTTTGTTTCGAATCGTATCTCATCATATCCTATCGTATCCTATCATATCCTATCGTATCCTATCGTATCCATTCGTATCCAATCGTATCCTATCGTATCCTATCGTATCCTATCGTATCCTATCGTATCCTATCGTATCGTTTCGTTCCATTCCGTTTCGTTCCGTTTCGTTAAAACTTACCTGAGTTTTTTTTCCACTATAGTTCGTTTTTCTTAAAAAACAACTATATTCCCGGCTACGGAAGACCAAACAGCTATATTCCCGGCTACGAATGGCCAAACAGTATTGTAATTGCGAATTGCAGGGTTACGCCCCTTTTGACAATTCCGACCTATAACGAGCCGCCATTCTAGACGTCTCGTCTCGTTTCCTTTTGTTTCGAATCGTATCTCATCATATCCTATCATATCCTATCGTATCCTATCATATCCTATCGTATCCTATCGTATCCATTCGTATCCAATCGTATCCTATCGTATCCTATCGTATCCTATCGTATCGTTCCGTTTCGTTCCGTTTCGTTAAAACTTACCTGAGTTTTTTTTTCACTATAGTTCGTTTTTCTTAAAAAACAACTATATTCCCGGCTACGGAAGGCCAAACAGCTATATTCCCGGCTACGGATGGCCAAACAGCTATATTCCCGGCTACCGATGGCCAAACAGCTATATACCCGGCTACGGAGAGAGAGAGAGAGAGAGAGAATATGTTTATTGTTGATAAGAGTTATCTCTTGTTAACAAACACAATGTTATACATTAAGATTATCGATAATCAGTCAATTTAAAAAATTTGTACAGCTTATTTTAAAATTATAACAGACATTAGCTTATTGTAAATAGATAAGTTTTCACAATAACATTAATAAAATGTAATATAATACAATAAAAGAACATAAATAATATAGATTAAACAGATAATATAAAAAGATGAAAAGATTGGTATACTTAATGAACTAGGATATCACAGTGTGTCATTAAAGTAATCTTGTAGATTATAGTAGGCTTTATCACTCAATATGCTTTTTGTTTTTTTTTTTAAATAGTTTTAGCGAGTTGTTTCTTTAATTTCTAGCGGGAGTTTATTGTACATCTTAATACCATTATATATAAGTGAGTTATGTCAAATTTTGTGTCATTAAAGTAATCTTGGTTTGTGACTTCATAATTAGCTGTGTTCTTGTGGATTATGGTCACTGTTTCCATTATATATATTGAAATGACTGTTAGTATTTTATGCTCAAGGAAGAGGGGTTTACATGAATCTTGCCTCTTGGCCTTACAAAGATATCTGATGGCTCTTTTCTGTAAGACAAAGACTGGCTGCATAAGTGTGTTACAGCAACCTCCCCAGAAGGCTATACCATACCGCAGTTGGGAATCTATCAATGCGTAGTACACAGCCTTAGCGTTGGGAAAATCTAACTCTTTCACAACATTTCTTAGCGCGTAACATCCAGATGCTAATTTTTTATTGAGCTGTCTGATGTGTTCGTCAAATTTTAGATTTTTATCTAGATGGACTCCTAGAAATTTCGATGTGGTGCTGTTTTCGATAGTGTTTGTTCCTAAAGAGATACCTGAAAATGTACATTTGAATGCTATTACATTGGTTTTTTTGGTGTTAAGTGTTAGGAAATTAGAGTCGCACCAATCTTTTACTTTAATCATATCTGCACTCATTCTGGTATGCAGCCTGTCTTTGTCTTTGTCATGCCATATTAATGTAGTATCGTCGGCAAAGATGGTGAGTTTTCCTGTAATTGAGATGTTAGTCAGATCGTTGATGTATAGGAGAAACAGGACGGGACCCAGAACAGAGCCTTGCGGTACGCCATATATCACATCACTGATATTCGAATCCGAAGACGTCCTTACAATTTGCTTTCTTGCAGTGAGATATGATCTTATCCAAGCATGACTGTTGTCCTTAAAACCGTATCTGCTAAGTTTTTGCAGTAGTATATCATAACTGACACAGTCAAATGCCTTAGAGAAGTCACATAGAACCGCTGCAGTTGTTTCCGCGTTGTTGATTTCATTATAAACTGTCTGCAGGAGAGCAAATATGGCATCGGATGTATTTTTGTTTTTTTGGAAGCCATACTGACTTGCACTTAGTATATTGTTGTTGTCTACAAATTCCATGATTCTCCGTTTTACTAATTTTTCAATTATTTTAGCTAATGTTGGGATAGCACACATCTAGTTTTCTGGCTATATATTGTCACTCTTCCAGGGGGATTGAGATTGATTGAGGAGTATACTTATCTGTTCGGTTCATGTTACCTGAAAAAATTTGAAATTTTAAGTAAGTAGTTTTAGGTTACCATTATACCCAATTAGGATAGGGACCAATTACTGTTAACCCTCTGGGGTATTTGGGCATGAAGTGCCATATGAGATGTATGATGCTGTTGACATAAAGTAAAAAAAAAGCCTCTTTCAAGGCGTTGGTGGTTGTGTTGGTGATAAATATGGTTGGTACATTTGTTAAGCGTCCTTTTTGGAGGGGGTCGTGTCGTGAAATGCCGCATTTGGCCCATTTCAGCAAATTAATGTTAAATATTATTTTTCATAAAATATATTTCGTATAATTCGGAAAAAAGTTCGAATGAAATCTAGAGTGAAAACACTTGAAATATAGTATTGTAATTGCGAATTGCAGGGTTAGCCCCTTTTGACAATTCCGACCTATAACGAGCCGCCATTCTCGTCTCGTATCGTATCGTATAGTATCGTATAGTATCGTATAGTATCGTATCGTATCATATCGTATCGTATCCTATCGTATCGTTTCGAATCGTTTCGAATCGTATCCTATCGTATCCTATCGTATCCTATCGTATCCTATTGTATCCAATCGTATCCTACCGTATCCTATCGTATCCTATCGTATCGTTTCGTTCCATTCCGTTTCGTTAAAACTTACCTGAGTTTTTTTTCACTATAGTTCGTTTTTCTTAAAAAACAACTATATTCCCGGCTACGGAAGGCCAAACAGCTATATTCCCGGCTACGGATAACCAAACAGCTATATTCCCGGCTACGGATGGCCAAACAGCTATATACCCGGCTACGGATGGCACACATCTAGTTTTCTGGCTATATATTGTCACTCTTCGAGGGGGATTGAGATTGATTTGAGATTTGTTTCGAATTGTATCTCATCATATCCTATCTATCCTATCGTATCCTATCATATCCTATCGTATCCTATCGTATCCAATCGTATCCAATCGTATCCTATCGTATCCTATTGTATCCTATTGTATCCTATTGTATCCTATCGTATCCTATCGTATCGTTTCGTTCCATTCCGTTTCGTTCCGTTTCGTTAAAACTCACCTGAGTTTTTTTTTCACTATAGTTCGTTTTTCTTAAAAAACAACTATATTCCCGGCTACGGAAGGCCAAACAGCTATATTCCCGGCTACGGATGGCCAAACAGCTATATTCCCGGCTACGGATGGCCAAACAGCTATATACCCGGCTACGGATGGCACACATCTAGTTTTCTGGCTATATATTGTCACTCTTCGAGGGGGATTGAGATAGATTGAGGAGTATCCTTATCTGTTCGGTTCATGTTACCTGAAAAAATTTGAAATTTTAAGTAAGTAGTTTTAAGTTAACATTATACCCAATTAGGATAAGGACCAATTACTGTTAACCCTCTGGGGTATTTGAGCATGAAGTGCCATATAAGATGTATGATGCTGTTGACATAAAGTAATAAAAAAGCCTCGTTCAAGGCGTTGGTGGATGTGTTGGTGATAAATATGGTTGGTACATTTGTTAAGCGTCCTTTTTGGAGGAGGTCGTGTCGTGAAATTCCGCATTTGGCCCATTTCAGCAAATTAATGTTAAATATTATTTTTCATAAAATATATTTTGTATAATTCGGAAAAAGTTCGAATGGAATCTAGAGTGAAAACACTCGAAATATAGTATTGTAATTGCAAATTGCAGGGTTACTCCCCTTTTGACAATTCCGACCTAAAACGAGCCGCCATTCTAGACGTCTCGTCTCGTATCGTATCGTATAGTATCGTATCCTATCGTATCGTTTCGTATCGTTTCGTATCGTTTCGTATCGTTTCGTTTCCTTTCGTTTCGAATCGTTTTGAATCGTATCCTATCGTATCCTATCGTATCCTATCGTATCCTATCGTATCCTATCGTATCCTATCGTATCCAATCGTATCCAATCGTATCCTATTGTATCCTATCGTATCGTTTCGTTCCATTCCGTTTCGTTGAAACTTACCTGAGTTTTTTTTTCACTATAGTTCGTTTTTCTCAAAAAACAACTATATTCCCGGCTACGGAAGGCCAAACAGCTATATTCCCAACTACGGCTGACCAAACAGCTATATTCCCGGCTACAGATGGCCAAACAGCTATATACCCGGCTACGGATGGCACACATCTAGTTTTCTGGCTATATATTGTCACTCTTCGAGGGGGATTGAGATTTATTGAGGAGTATCCTTATCTGTTCGGTTCATGTTACCTGAAAAATTTAAATTTAAGTAAGTAGTTTTAAGTTAACATTATACCCAATTAGGATAGGGACCAATTACTGTTAACCCTCTGGGGTATTTGGGCATGAAGTGCCATATAAGATGTATGATGCTGTTGACATAAAGTAAAAAAAAAGCCTCTTTCAAGGCGTTGGTGGTTGTGTTGGTGATAAATATGGTTGGTACATTTGTTAAGCGTCCTTTTTGGAGGGGGTCGTGTCGTGAAATGCCGCATGTGGCCCATTTCACGAAATTATTGTTAAATATTATTTTTCATAAAATATATTTTGTATAATTCGGAAAAAAGTTCGAATGAAATCTAGAGTAAAAACACTCGAAATATAGTATTGTAATTGCGAATTGCAGGGTTACGCTCCTTTTGACAATTCCGACCTATAACGAGCCGCCATTCTCGTCTCGTATCGTATCGTTTCATATCGTTTCCTTTCGTTTCAAATCGTTTCGAATCGTATCCTATCGTATCATATCCTATCGTATCCTATCGTATCCCGTTTCATATCGTTTCCTTTCGTTTCCTTTTGTTTCATTGTTCTACTATCCTATCATATCCTATCGTATCCTATCATATCCATTATCCTATCGTATCCAATCGTATCCAATCGTATCCTATCGTATCCTATTGTATCCTATTGTATCCTATTGTATCCTATCGTATCCTATCGTATCGTTTCGTTCCATTCCGTTTCGTTCCGTTTCGTTAAAACTTACCTGAGTTTTTTTTTCACTATAGTTCGTTTTTCTTAAAAAACAACCATATTCCCAGCTACGGAAGGGCAAACAGCTATATTCCCGGCTACGGATGACCAAACAGCTATATTCCCGGCTACGGATGGCCAAACAGCTATATACCCGGCTACGGATGGCTAGTTTTCTGGCTATATATTGTCACTCTTCGAGGGGGATTGAGATTGATTGAGGAGTATCCTTATCTGTTCGGTTCATGTTACCTGAAAAAATTTGAAATTTTAAGTAAGTAGTTTTAAGTTAACATTATACCCAATTAGGATAAGGACCAATTACTTTTAACCCTCTGGGGTATTTGGGCATGAAGTGTCATATAAGATGTATGATGCTGTTGGCATAAAGTAATAAAAAAGCCTCGTTCAAGGCGTTGGTGGATGTGTTGGTGATAAATATGGTTGGTACATTTGTTAAGCGTCCTTTTTGGAGGAGGTGGTGTCGTGAAATGCCGCATTTGGCCCATTTCAGCAAATTAATGTTAAATATTATTTTCATAAAATATATTTTGTATAATTCGGAATGAAATCTAGGGAAAAACCTCAAATATATATTTTTCGAATTGGGGGGTTACCCCCCTTTGACAATTCCGACCTATAACCCACCATTCTAGACGTATCTTCGTATCCTATCGTATCGTTTCTATCGTTTCATATCGTTTCTATCGTTTTCGTTCGTTTCGTTTTCCTCTCGTTTGAATCTTTCAATCGTATCCTATCGCATCCTTCGATCCTATCGACCTATCGTATTCTATTGTACCAAAGTATCCTATTTACCTATCATATCCTATCATATCCTACATCCTATCGTATGAATCGACGCGACGTTTCTCGTACCTTTTCGTTTCCCTTTTTTGTTTCAATCATCTCTTATATCCTATCATATCCTATCGTATCCTATCATACCTATCATCCTATCGTATCCAATCATTAATCGTCCCCATCATCCATCTATCGTTTCGTTCATTCCGTTTCGTTTCTTTAAAAATTTTCCCTGTTTTTTTTTTCACTATAGTTCTTTTTCTAAAACAACTATATTCCCCACGGGAAACAGCATATTCCTGGGGGGCCAAACAGCTATTTCCCCCCCACGGATGGCCAAACAGCTTTAAATTCTGATGGAACAAATCTATTTTTTGGCTATATATTGTCACTTTTGGGGGGGGTTGAGATTGATTGAGGAACCTTATTGTTCGGTTCATGTTCCCCTAAAAAAATATTTCAAATAATGTTTTGAAAATTATACCCAATTGGGAGGGACCAATTATTTAACCCGGGGGTTTTTGGGCAGAAGTCCATAAAGATGTATGATGGGGGACATAAAAAAAAAAAAAGCTCTTCAAGGCGTTGGTGGTTTTTTGGTAAAATAGGTTTGGGGACATTTTTAAAGGGCCCCCTTTTGAATGTGCGTGAAATGCCGCTTTTGGGCCCCTTTTTACAAATTAAGTTAAATATTATTTTTCATAAAA
This sequence comes from Gonioctena quinquepunctata, assembly GCA_018342105.1. Classification (NCBI taxonomy): domain Eukaryota; kingdom Metazoa; phylum Arthropoda; class Insecta; order Coleoptera; family Chrysomelidae; genus Gonioctena; species Gonioctena quinquepunctata. Next base: position 54,298 of record JAFIRS010003755.1, on the reverse strand, counting down.
TTTTTTTGTATAATTCGGAAAAAGTTGATAAATCTAGAGGAAAAAATCGAAATATGTATTTTGGGTGGGGGGTTGCCCTCGAAACTCCATAAACGACCCCATTCTAGACGTCTCTATCGTTTCTTTCCTTTTTTCAATCGTCCCCATCATATCCTACATATCCTATCGTATCCTATCATATCCTATGTATCCATCGTATCCATTCGTATCCAATCGTATCCTATCGATCCATCGTATCCAAGATGTACAATAAACTCCCTGAAATAAAACAACAAAAAAAAATTTAAAAAAAAAAAAAAAGAATTAGATAAAGCCTACTATATCCAAGATTTTTTTAAAAAACAACCTGTTCATTAAGAATCCAATTTTTTCTTTTTTTTTATATTATCTGTTTAATCTATTTTTTATTTTTTTTTAATGATTATATTACATTTTAAAAATGTTTTTGAAAAATTTTTACAATGTAATGCTTTTTTTTAAAATAACTTCAAATTTTTTAAATTTTTTATCATAATCTTTTTTTAAATTTGTTTGTTAACAAGAGATAACCTTATCAACAAAAACATATTCTCTCTTATCGTATCGTTTCGTCCCATTTTTTTCCCCTTCCGTTTCGTTAAAACTTTTCCCGGGGTTTTTCCACTATAGTTCGTTTTTTTAAAAAAAAAAATATATTCCCTACGGAAAAACACCCAACTACGGATGGCCAAACAGCTATATTCCGGGTCAATAAAACAATTTCCCGGAATCACACATCTAGTTTTCTTATATATTTCCTCGAGGGGTTGATATTGATTGAATATCCTTATCTGTTTGTTCAACCCCAAAAATTTTAAATTTAAGTAGTAGTTTTTGGGGTTTAAATTATACCCAATTGGGGAGGGACCTTTTAACCCTGGGGGGGCATGAAGTGCCATATGAGATTATGTGCTGGGGAAAAAAGTGAAAAAAAAACCCCTTTTTAAAGGGGTTGGTGGTTGGGGAAAAAGGTTTAATTTGTTAAGGTCCTTTTTTGGGGGGGGGCGTGAAATGCCGCATTTGGCCCTTTCAGCAAATTAATGTTAAATATTATTTTTTTTAAAAATATTTTTTATAATTTGGGGAAAAATTCGAAAAATCTAGAGTGAAAACACCGTATAGTATTGTAATTCGAATTGAGGGGTTCCCCTTTGACAACCGACCATCGATCGCCATTCTAACGCTCGCCCCTTTTTTCAATTGATCTCATTATATCCTTAACCTATCGTATCCTATCATATCCTATCGTATCCTATCGTATCCATTCGTATCCAACGATCCTATCGTATCCCGATCCTATTTTCCTATCATATCGTTTTTTTTCCTTCCGTTTCTTAAAATTCCTGAGTTTTTCACTATAGTTCTTTTTCCCTTAAAAACAACTATAATCCCCTCCGAAGGCCAAAAGCTATATTCCCAACTACGGGGGGGAAAAAAGCTATATTCGGCTACGAAGGGCGGTATATACCCTACAGATGGAACACATCTAGTTTTTTTTATATATTGTCACTTTTTGAGGGATTGAGATTGATTGAGGGGTATCCTTATCTGTTCGCATGTTACCTGAAAAATTTGAAATTTAAGTAAGTTTTTTTAAAAACAATTTAAAAGGGTAGGGCCAAATTTTTTAACCCTCTGGGGTTTTTTGGATGAAGGCCATATAAGATGATGATGCGGACATAAAGAAAAAAAAACCCTTTCAAGGCGGGGGTTTTGTTGGTGATAAATATGGTTGGTACATTTGTTTTTTTTTAGGGGGGTCGTAAAAGCATTTGGCCCATTTCGCAAATTAATGAAAAATTTTTTTTTCAAAAAAATTTTTTTGATAATTCGAAAAAGTTCGAATGAAATTTGGTGAAAAACCAAATATAGTATTTAATTAAAAGCGGGTTCCCCCCGACTTCCACCTATAACGAGCCCCATTCTAGACTCTTTTTGTTCCCTTTTTTCAATCGATCCATCATATCTATCATATCCTATGTTTCCTATCTATCCAAGTATCCATCGTATCCATTCGTATCCAATCGTATCCTATGACCCCCTCTATCCTATCGTATCTTTGTTCCCTTTTTGTTCGTTAAAAACCGATTTTTTTTTACTATAGTTCTTTTTTTTTAAAAAACTTTTTTTCTGAAGGCCAAACAGCTATTTTCCCCCGGTACGGATGGCCAAACAGCTATATTCCCGGAAAAAGGCCAAACAGCTATATACCCACGGAGGGCACATCTTTTTTTTGGCTATATATTGTCCTCTTTGAGGGGGAATTTTTTAAATATACTTATCTGTTCGGTCGTTACCTGAAAAATTTAAAAATTTTAATAATTTTTTGTTAATTATCCCCAAAAGGGGTAGGAAAATTTTTTTCCCTCTGGGGTATTTGGGCATGAAGGCCATAAAAATATGATGCTGTTGACATAAAAAAAAATCTTTCAAGGGTTGGGGGTTTTTGGGATAAATATGGTTTACATTTGTTAACGTCCTTTTTGGGGGGGCGTGCGGAAAAAGGGATTTGGCCCATTTCCCCAAATTAATTTAAAATATTATTTTCTTAAAATATATTTTGTATAATTCGGAAAAAAGTTCGAATGAAATCTAGAGTGAAAACACTTGAAATATAGTATTGTAATTGCAAATTGCAACGTTACGCCCCTTTTGACAATTCCGACCTATAACGAGCCGCCATTCTCGTCTCGTATCGTATCGTATAGTATCGTATAGTATCGTATCGTATCATATCGTATCGTATCCTATCGTATCGTTTCGAATCGTTTCGAATCGTATCCTATCGTATCCTATCGTATCCTATTGTATCCAATCGTATCCTACCGTATCCTATCGTATCCTATTGTATCCAATCGTATCCTACCGTATCCTATCGTATCCTATCGTATCGTTTCGTTTCCTTTTGTTTTAAATCGTATCTCATCATTTCCTATCTATCCTATCGTATCCTATCATATCTTATCGTATCCTACGTATCCTATCGTATCCAATCGTATCGAATCGTATCCTATCGTATCCTATCGTATCCTATCGTATCGTTTCGTTCCATTCCGTTTCGTTAAAACTTACCTGAGTTTTTTTTTCACTATAATTCGTTTTTCTTAAAAAACAACTATGTTCCCGGCTACGGAAGGCCAAACAGCTATATTCCCGGCTACGGATAACCAAACAGCTATATTCCCGGCTACAGATGGCCAAACAGCTATATACCCGGCTACGGATGGCACACATCTAGTTTTCTGGCTATATATTGTCACTCTTCGAGGAGGATTGAGATTGATTTGAGATTTGTTTCGAATTGTATCTCATCATATCCTATCATATCCTATCGTATCCTATCATATCCTATCGTATCCTATGTATCCAATCGTATCCAATCGTATCCTATCGTATCCTATTGTATCCTATTGTATCCTATTGTATCCTATCGTATCCTATCGTATCGTTTCGTTCCATTCCGTTTCGTTAAAACTTACCTGAGTTTTTTTTTTCACTATAGTTCGTTTTTCTTAAAAAACAACTATATTCCACTCGGAAGGCCAAACACTATATTCCTGCTACGGATGGCCAAACAGCTATATTCCCGGCTACGGATGGCCAAACAGCTATATACCGGCTACGGATGACACCATCTAGTTTTCTGGCTATATATTGTCATTCTTCGAGGGGGATTGAGATTGATTGAGGAGTATCCTTATCTGTTCGGTTCATGTATCCTATCGTATCCTATCGTATCCTATTGTAGAGTTTCGTTCCATTCCGTTTCGTTCCGTTTCGTTAAAACTTACCTGAGTTTTTTTTTCACTATAGTTCGTTTTTCTTAAAAAACAACTATATTCCCGGCTACGGAAGGCCAAACAGCTATATTCCCGGCTACGGATGGCCAAACAGCTATATACCCGGTTACGGATGGCACACATCTAGTTTTCTGGCTATATATTGTCACTCTTCGAAGGGGATTGAGATTGATTGAGGAGTATCCTTATCTGTTCGGTTCATGTTACCTGAAAAATTTGAAATTTTAAGTAAGTAGTTTTAAGTTAACATTATACCCAATTAGGATAGGGACCAATTACTGTTAACCCTCTGGGGTATTTGGGCATGAAGTGCCATATAAGATGTATGATGCTGTTGACATGAAGTAATAAAAAAGCCTCGTTCAAGGCGTTGGTGGATGTGTTGGTGATAAATATGGTTGGTACATTTGTTAAGCGTCCTTTTTGGAGGGGTCGTGTCGTGAAATGCCGCATTTGGCCCATTTCAGCAAATTAATGTTAAATATTATTTTTCATAAAATATATTTTGTATAATTCGGAAAAAAGTTCGAATGAAATCTAGAGTGAAAACACTCAAAATATAGTATTGTAATTGCGAATTGCAGGGTTACGCCCCTTTTGACAATTCCGACCTATAACGAGCCGCCATTCTAGACGTCTCGTCTCGTATCGTATCCGCCATTCTAGACGTCTCGTCTCGTATCGTATGTATCGTATCGTATCGTATCGTATCCTATCGTATCGTTCGTATCGTTCGATTATCGTTTTCGTATCGTATCGTTTCCTTTCGTTCGATCGTTTATCGTTATCCTATCGTATCGTATCTATCCTATCGTATCCTATCAGTTATCCTATCGTATCCTATGTATCCATATGTCGTATCTATCGTATCCTTCGTTTCCTTTTGTTTCAATCGTATCTCATCGTATCCTATCTTCTATCGTATCTATCATATCCTATCATATCCTATCGTATCCTATCTATCCTATCGTATCCTATGATCAATCGTATCCATCGTATCCTATCGTATCCTATCGTATCCTATTGTATCCTATCGTATCGTTTCGTTCCATTCCGTTTCGTTGAAACTTACCTGAGTTTTTTTTTCACTATAGTTCGTTTTTCTCAAAAAACAACTATATTCCCGGCTACGGAAGGCCAAACAGCTATATTCCCAACTACGGATGGCCAAACAGCTATATTCCCGGCTACAGATGGCCAAACAGCTATATACCCGGCTACGGATGGCACACATCTAGTTTTCTGGCTACATATTGTCACTCTTCGAGGGGGATTGAGATTTATTGAGGAGTATCCTTATCTGTTCGGTTCATGTTACCTGAAAAAATTTGAAATATTAAGTAAGTAGTTTTAAGTTAACATTATACCCAATTAGGATAGGGACCAATTACTGTTAACCCTCTGGGGTATTTGGGCATGAAGTGCCATATAAGATGTAAGATGCTGTTGAAATAAAGTAAAAAAAAAGCCTCTTTCAAGGCGTTGGTGGTTGTGTTGGTGATAAATATGGTTGGTACATTTGTTAAGCGTCCTTTTTGGAGGGGGTCGTGTCGTGAAATGCCGCATTTGGCCCATTTCAGGAAATTAATGTTAAATATTATTTTTCATAAAATATATTTTGTATAATTCGGAAAAAAGTTCGAATGAAATCTAGAGTGAAAACACTCGAAATATAGTATTGTAATTGCGAATTGCAGGGTTACGCTCCTTTTGACAATTCCGACCTATAACGAGCCGCCATTCTCGTCTCGTCTCGTCTCGTATCGTATCGTTTTGTATCGTTTCCTTTCGTTTCGAATCGTTTCGAATCGTATCCCATCGTATCCTATCCTATCGTATCCTATCATATCCTATCGTATCCTATCGTATCCAATCGTATCCAATCGTATCCTATCGTATCCTATTGTATCCTATTGTATCCTATCGTATCCTATCGTATCGTTTCGTTCCATTCCGTTTCGTTCCGTTTCGTTAAAACTTACCTGAGTTTTTTTTTCACTATAGTTCGTTTTTCTTAAAAAACAACTATATTCCCGGCTACGGAAGGCCAAACGGCTATATTCCCGGCTACGGATGGCCAAACAGCTATATTCCCGGCTACGGATGGCCAAACAGCTATATACCCCGCTACGGATGGCACACATCTAGTTTTCCGGCTATATATTGTCACTCTTCGAGGGGGATTGAGATTGATTGAGAAGTATCCTTATCTGTTCGGTTCATGTTACCTGGAAAAATTTGAAAATTTAAGTAAGTAGTTTCAAGTTGACATTATACCTAATTAGGATAGGGACCAATTACTGTTAACCCTCTGGGGTATTTGGGCATGAAGTGCCATATAAGATGTATGATGCTGTTGACATAAAGTAAAAAAAAAAGCCTCTTTCAAGGCGTTGGTGGTTGTGTTGGTGATAAATATGGTTGGTACATTTGTCAAGCGTCCTTTTGGAGGGTCGTGTCGTGAAATGCCGCATTTGGCCCATTTCAGCAAATTAATGTTAAATATTATTTTTCATAAAATATATTTTGTATAATTCGGAAAAAAGTTCGAATGAAATCTAGAGTGAAAACACTCGAAATATAGTATTGTAATTGCGAATTGCAGGGTTACGCCCCTTTTGACAATTCCGACCTATAACGAGTCGCCATTCTAGACGTCTCGTCTCGTCTCGTACCGTATCGTATAGTATAGTATCGTATCGTATCCTATCGTATCGTTTCGTATCGTTTCGTATCGTTTCGTATCGTTTCGTTTCCTTTCGTTTCGAATCGTTTTGAATCGTATCCTATCGTATCCTATCGTATCCTATCGTATCCTATCGTATCCTATCGTATCCTATTGTATCCAATCGTATCCTATCGTATCCTATCGTATCCTATCGTATCGTTTCGTTTCGTATCGTTTCCTTTCGTTTCCTTTTGTTTCGAATCGTATCTCATCATATCCTATCATATCCTATCGTATCCTATCATATCCTATCGTATCCTATCGTATCCAATCGTATCCAATCGTATCCTATCGTATCCTATCGTATCCTATTGTATCCTATCGTATCGTTTCGTTCCATTCCGTTTCGTTGAAACTTACCTGAGGTTTTTTATCACTATAGTTCGTTTTTCTTAAAAAACAGCTATATTCCCCGCTACAGATGGCCAAACAGCTATATACCCGGCTACGGATGGCACACATCTAGTTTTCTGGCTATATATTGTCACTCTTCGAGGGGATTGAGATTTATTGAGGAGTATCCTTATCTGTTCGGTTCATGTTACCTGAAAAAATTTGAAATTTTAAGTAAGTAGTTTTAAGTTAACATTATACCCAATTGGGATAGGGACCAATTACTGTTAACCCTCTGGGGTATTTGGGCATGAAGTGCCATATAAGATGTATGATGCTGTTGACATAAAGTAAAAAAAAAGCCTCTTTCAAGGCGTTGGTGGTTGTGTTGGTGTTAAATATGGTTGGTACATTTGTTAAGCGTCCTTTTTGGAGGGGGTCGTGTCGTAAAATGCCGCATTTGGCTCATTTCAGGAAATTATTGTTAAATATTATTTTTCATAAAATATATTATGTATAATTCGGAAAAAAGTTCGAATGAAATCTAGAGTGAAAACACTCGAAATATAGTATTGTAATTGCGAATTGCAGGGTTACGCTCCTTTTGACAATTCCGACCTATAACGAGCCGCCATTCTCGTCTCGTCTCGTATCGTATCATTTCGTATCGTTTCCTTTCGTTTCGAATCGTTTCGAATCGTATCCTATCGTATCCTATCCTATTGTATCCATTCGTATCCTATCAGTAGAAGGGCTTAGGGGGTTCTAACTCACCTCTCCCGCCATATTGTCCCGCACCGACGAATGGGGTCTGTCTCTGAGGTCTGAGACAGCTGGAAACGTTATGGGGGGTCGTTTTGGGGTCCAACCATATATAGAAAAAAACATGGCTGCCGCTGAGAGAAAAAAACATGGCCGCCTATCATGAAAAAAAGAAAACAAGCTGATGAAAAAATAACCCCTTTAAAAACGTGAAGAAAACAATATCACTCATTTGGAAAAAAGTCTCCCGGTAACAAATAGTAAAAACCCCCCCCCCCCTCGATATATGAAAAAATGTTTGAAACAAAAAAAACTCAAAGTGCCCTTTTAGCATACATAAAAAAGGTTTTGAAAAAATTATTTCTTTGAAACAAAATTTGGAAAATCAAATACAAAAATAAAATGAAATAAACTTACGTTTTTAGATGTTTGGTAGATGCCCACACAAACACAAACTCAGAGAGCGGAGCACTAAACAGAACGATGCTTTGAGTTCAAAGGACAGATGATGAATGAACCTGACGCCTATGATCAGTCACCCACATCAATTTCCTACTGCGTACTTTAAAAACTGATGACTCAGCAGCATTCTTGGAACTGATGTAACATTGCGCAATATAATGCAATAGCTCTTGATGACGTCATATGCATATGTGTCGATGTCTCCGATTCGATGTACTTGAACCATTTTGGCACTTGAAAATCGATTTAAAAAATAAAAAATCCAGTTTCCGTCCTATCATAGCAAGTGAGGTGTCAAATGAAAGGAGAACACCCATATAATCTAAATTCATCAAGCTCCGCCCTACAACTTTATCGTAGAACAATAAATCGCCATTTGATAGCCTTAAATGTCTTGAAATAACCAAACCAATATCTAATTCGTGATCACGGCATGGAACTATACTCAAATCCACCAAAATCTCATGAACCGGAAGTGACCACTGATTTTGATGCGATAAGGGAAATTTCGGTGTCAATGGATTCGTTTCGATGCCAAGAATCATAATTGCGTATTTTCCGATGACAAAAGGGCACTAGGAGCTAACCTTGTTATGGGGTGAGATACAGAAAGGTGCGAGTACTCTAACAAGACAACTTTGACTGGAGAACGTGAATATGAAAAGTTTCATGTATATCATGCGGAATTAAACAAAAAACGGAAATGTCCAAGCCTGGGTTCGAACCAGGAACCGCCAGATCGTCAGTTTATCGATTCCCCCCACTCCTAGCTATTCCAAATAATGAATTTCTGTCGTGGAGAGCGTCATTTTCGAAATGTCTGCTGAAGAGTACAGACGTAGACTTGAAGAATTTGATAGAAGGGTTCGAGAATTATCCAGAGATATCCAATTTTATGAGAAAAAAGAAAACGTAATGAAACAGTTCGACAAGTTGAGGGTGGGGAGCTTGGAAAAACGAAATTTACCTCCCACATCATATCCATTGCGACGTATTCAGCCCACAACACTCTACAATGGTCCTTCTGAAGTCTCTGCTGCTGCTTTCGGCATTCCACAATAATATGTCATATATCAATGTGTCTAATGAAAGTCAACACACCAGCCTATTGCATCATAATTCACGACTACGTCATGGAACACTCACCACTGAGTGAGACTGAACGATATGTATCTTAGTTGTACGGGAGACTCTGAAAGATGAAGATCGTTGTAGTGGATATTCAAGGTTTCACTTTGACTCGTGAGTTTTACCCCAAAGAAATAACTATTTGTGATGGAAAGAAAACGAATCATTTTCTAATCAAACCTCCGAAGCCATTCGACTTGCTTTCCGCTGTCGATAAGAAGCAAGTCAGATATGAAGAGCAGAACATCCTTGGTTTGAGATATTCCGATGGGTATGTCGATTACGCTGGTTTAGATGACATCTGGAAGCTGCTTGAAGATGTTGATATTATTTATGTGAAAGGACATCAAAATGAAGATATTCTGCAGAATTATTTCACGTGGTGCATGCGTGCTATGCCGCCACAGCTAATCAATATCGAGAAATGCCAAAACAACCCCCCACCACCAGTTTTTCCGAATGGAGGATCGCTCTGCATGAATCACAAGGGCAAGAACATTCGCTGCAGTTTGATACATTGTTTCGCAATATGGGGATGGGTGACTCAGCGACTGTGGACATAATGGCTGCATGGAAAGTTGTATTTTTCAATCCAAAAAGATGTAATTGCACTAGTATATCTTCACGTAGAATTGTACCTATACCTTTGAAATAAAATATCGAATTGTATGTGTGTGTACGTTTTATTCAAGAGTTTGCATTGATTGCATTCAGTTCTCTTGTGATCATGGCAGTGCTAACATCAAGTTACATTATATTGACAGCTGTTTTTTCAAATACTCTGTATATCAATTCTCCATATACTGTGAGAGAAATTTTCATTACTTTCGATAATGTCACTGGATATAGAAATGAAACATGGCCTTCAAACTGGGTGAAAATGACTCCATCTCGAGTCAATGGCGGACATTTGTCTGTTTTGAGTGTTGAAATACCGGAAAAGTCAAATTTCTACAAGTTGAGACTTGCTTTTACCGATCGAACTGTCGGTGATTCGGATTGGAGAAGAGCGACGACGACGATCACTCCCACCTCACCACCTTGTGCTTGGAGAACTTTGGCGGGATTGATTTACTTCATTACGAGTGTGTCACTGGTGCAGATGTTCAAATTGTGCATCAAATATCTATACAAGTTGAAAAAGATACAATGAAAAAAGTCAGATTTCGAGAGGAAAACAACATCCATTACATGTTCACGTGGACATTCGCCTACAACAAATCACGAAGAAAATTTTGGGAGTATGTTGCCATTGATCGATGTCGCTTCAAGAGACGTATTGAAGAATCCAAGAAGATAATCACACCTATTCTAGATGAAAAGCATCGAAAAAATATGTATGAATCTCGATTCAAATGATTTGAATAAATGTTGAAAGCAATAATGCGTTTCCATAACCTCACTTCAAATGAGTGGTTTCCTTCAGATCGTATCATAACCTTACTTTTGGGCCACACCCAGAGAAAAACAGTTTGAAAATGTATAGTCAAAACTATGATGTCATTCCATTTGTCTGACTCATTGCATTCTCATCAACAAATAGCGGAAACGACGTCCGGTGTGAATAATTATCAACCGGAAACGACTTCATGTCGATGATTATTCACCGGATGACGACTTCCTGTTGGCTAGCTCAAATTAGAACAATTAATCATCACTGACGCATTCTTATCACCAAATAGCGGAAACGACTGCCGGTGTCCTACGCATTGACCAAAGTAAAATCGGACTACATGTGTCTTTTCAAAGTACCCGGCATGTACTATGATTTTTCAATGTTAATAAACTATGTTTTCATGTTTAATGCGTTCATTTGATGAACTGATCTGTAAAAAGAAAAAACAAGAAAAAAGGTTTTCACATCATTTATTACATAAATTATGGATGAGTTGCGATTCATAATAAAATAGATATTCCCTTAGACCATTTGCATACAAACTATCTATGGATGATGCTTGGCAAAATCCTTTGATAATTTCATCCACAGTTACATTTAGTCCATCACTCAGCCATGATTTCATCATAGCAAATACATTTTTATAATAAGCACAAAAGTTGAGAGAACCCAACATGGCCATGCGATCAGACACAACTTCCTTTTGGGTGTGGAGAATGCTTGCGATGTCTTGCGCAGTCAGGTTCAATTCAGTGTCGCCCTTGATGATGGTCAGTTGCTTCGTATCACTCTCAATGAACTGAGTGACGGTTACGAAATCACCACAACAAGTCGTAACAGGTTCATACTCATCTGAATGACCAGTGATGACGGCACGGAAAAAATTGTCTAATATGTTGTCCAATATGTGTATGAGGGTGTACCAGTCGCTGGATGAGAAAGATATGTGTCTAGTCGAAAATTTTTGTTTCAAGATGCCACAGATGTCGAAATCCCTAGCAGGGCTTAGACCGCAACGAATTTCATAGTTCTCCGCTGGAAACACCATTAGTAGCAGATTATTTTCGTTTTCAGCCATGGCCTCGTATCGTGTTAATGATACATCAACGTCACCATAGTAATCACGCTGAGCTGCAGCCTCGTATCGATTCAGAGCTTGATCGATTCCATCGGAATCACAATCACTTTCAAACATACTACCGACGCTGACATAACCACTATCGTGAGACATTTTACTGTTGCTGCTATTGAAACTCAACTGCCAAATAGCTTGTCGAATTCACTTATATCCATCACCCCCCACCACCAATGATAATGAATGTTTATCCCACGAATTTGTTTCAGAACATTCTAGACAAGATCAAAATTTTCAATCCATGAGTTATGAGTCTTATCCAGTCCGAGCCATTTAACCAGCATTTTCTTTCCTTTTCTCTTGATTACCTTCTCCACGAGATAGATGTCGGGATTGGCAGTTTTCTGTAATTCCTCTTCGTAGAATGCTCCTTGAATGGGTGTGCCTAGTGTATCTTCCAACAGATAGGTGGTAGGATTGGTAATTTTGACTTTGACGATTTTGAATAATTCTGTTGTCCACTTGGGGGTGTAACCTTTTTCAAAGAAGTATTTTGATTTTGAGATGCGTACCATGTCACCCAATTTGAATTTGCGTGGTCCGACAATCTTCAGATGACTATATGTTTGACGTAGAACTTTCTTTTCGTTAGATTTGTCGATTTGGTTCGGTTTGAAGCCGGTCGTTCGATGCACAGTATCATTGTAGGAGGCGGTTATTTCAGGTAATATTTTCAGCCAATTGTAGGTGCCTTGCAAACTAAAGTACATGTAGAGTCTTTCTTTCAGCGTTCTTATTACGCGTTCTGCCATAGAAGCTTTCATCACGCTGAATGTATTGTAATGATTGATTTGACGTGTTTTCATGAGACTTTGAAATTTTCCATTATAAAATTCTTTTCCTTGATCAGTCTGCAAATTTTTCGGACACCTTTTAGTATGTGACAAAATATCTGTAAAGGCTTCGGTAACTGCAACGCCAGTTTTGGTTTTCAATGGTCGAGTCCACACGAATTTCGAGAAACAGTCGATGACCACGAGAATTAGTTTGAAATTTCGATTTTGACGAGCGTATTGTCTCATTTCGGCCAAGTCCATTTGCCATAAATCATCCAAACCTTTGACGAGGGTACGACGTCGAGGGTATTTTTTTCGAGCAGGTCGATGTAATTCCGACACCAACTGAGCCTTTTCGGAGGAGAATGCAGTACCTAGATTACGGCGACTACGTCGAGACGTCCGTGACTTGATCTTCTTGGATGACGTCATTGTATGAGTAGTAATTTAAAAGGTGCTGTAATATAAATGAAACGACATACACAGTCAGGAACTATTTATTCCAATATACATGTATACAATTAAGTGGAAGATTTTCTCAAGGCATTATATATTTGAACTAGCTTCTGGATATCTGCATCTAGTATCGATACTTTTTGAGCAAGATCATCAATGTTTCGTTTTTGACTTGCTATACGATCATCAACATAATTTTTATTCGTTAAATCCTTTGGTTCCTCCGCTGGAGATTTCATAATTTTTATGTTCACGGTCACCAATCCAGTTTCGAGGTTATGTATGGAAACGTCCACTTGTTGTCCTCTAGTGGTCATAGTGTTGATGTGATTTCTGATTTGCTGCAATCTGTCACGTGTTTCAACGACGTGCGCACCATGTTTTGTAATCATGTCAACGAAATTCATATTGATTGTTTTTAGATTTTCCTCGAAAGTCTTTGTGATGATGTTCAGTTTATTTATAGCCTTTTCACATGCAGTGATGCCCATTTTCGTGGAAGCGAGAGAAGACTTGAGTTGTTGTTCAATTTTATACGTAAATTCATGCAAGATCTCATCCACATACCCTTTGTTGACCGCATCTTTTCTGTTCGTAGGTCTCTTAACATTACACAATTTCAAATCGTTAAAATCAATGTCGCCGTCTGGTGTTGTATGCAATCCACTACCATCACTTTTCGATATGTGTTTCCGCTTTCTATTGGAACTACGTCCAAACTTATCGACAGTCATTGTGAAAATGTGTTATGTACATGAGGGAGCAAGTTATTTATTGAATGATGCCTGCTTCCCGGAGTTCATTTATTATTGCCAATATTTCGTTGTCGTGAGAAGTATTTCCGGCATCTTTTGAAGCTATCAGCAGCCTTAATCGTTCACACAATTCATTCGGATCATCCCAGTAAATATATTCTATGGGTTTGCTATTGAAGGTCATCATATCATGATGAGATTGCTGGGGAAGGAGTCCCTTGCCAGTGGTGTGTCGACGGAACATAGGCCGTATTATATCTGTATATTTACTTCTTCGACTACCCTTCATGTTGCCTGCTGAATTCAGATGAGCCCCCGTTAATTCTAAAATAGTTTTATATGCATTCAAATCCTCTGCATTGTAGGAGGGGTCATCATAGAATATTAGCTGATAGAGTCCTGGAGTCCCTCTCACATACTTTCCCTCCGTTATGATATTGTTATTTTTATCGAAATCAATGTATTTTTTGCCTAGAAACCATTTAGAAGAAACTTCATCATAAACAGGTCCGTATAATTTATCGACCTTCTCATTTTTACTCCAGTGTTCGAGGATGTATTTTTGTGACATGGGGGGATATTGCTCAACATATTCGAGCATCACTTCTTCTGGAATAGATTCTTCCGCCGATGGTTTCGCATCATCGAAAACGCTTTCATCACTATCATCGTGTGTTTCGGCAATGTCCATCATAGGAAGGAATTGTGTTTCTTCTGGAGATTGTTCTTCCTCTTCTTTTTCTTCTTCTTCCTCTTCTTTTTCTTCTTCTTCCTCTTCTTTGAGTTCCTCCTTCTTGATACGTTTGAGGTTAGGAGGACGTCGATTGATCTTCGATGACTTGACTATTTCTTCGAGGGGTTTGGACAGAGGTTCGAAGAGTTTAGTTATGGATGCATCTTCTTCGGATTTACCCAATTTGTAAGCTGAGTGTCGTTTTCTGATTTCCTTCGATAATAAAGAGATTTTATTTTTCCGAATGACGTCAACTTCTTTGCTGAACGGCTTCATGTTTACTGATGGTATGCTAATCTTTACGCATGCATATATATTTATCGAAACCATGTCGATATCTACCTGCATTCAGATTAAAATCCTTGGCAATTACGAGTGTGCCATATTTTTCGCGCCAACATTCTGCACACAAACGTTCGAATTGTTCGAATGACATGTCGGGCGAAACGTGTTCATCGAATACGTGTTTCATGTTAATTTCATCCTGCTTGAACAACACAATCAAATTGCAATTGTCTCGAATTAGTTGTTTGGGTATTTTCGAGTACGTTTGGCATATATATATATATATATATATATATATATATATATATATATATATATGGCGTCAATGTCCTTGTGTCTGCACATTGAAAAATATTCTCGAATTTTCTGTTGACCATCACAAGCCACATCATCGAATATGAATATTGAGTTGGGTTTGGCTTCATAAGGACTCATAATTTCCTCGTTTTCTCGGAACGGAAAATATCCGATTTCTTGGACTTCATTTAATACATCTTGAAGCAATTGGTACTTGTGTTGATATAGAGACTTTGAGTAGACATAAACGTTTTCAAAATTTGCTCCATTCGGACTGAACAGTAATGATAAGCCTATATTTGTTTTCCCACATCCACTCGGTCCCGAGATGATGGCTCTGAAGGAGTTTGGCAATAATTCACCATGTTTTTCTCTGCGTTTGAGGGATTCAAATTCGTCATAGTTGTCGATTGATAGCGTTTTTTCTTGTTGAACAATCTCCATATCAGAATCAGAATTCACATGCTGTTCATCGTTCTTTTCGTTCACTTGAGTGGTTGTTATCTTGTTTTGCTCTGTATAATTCTTTGCACTCCATTGCCTCTTTGGTGGAAATATCTTGGAGATGATATTTTTATATTTCCACGATTTGTTGGCTTTGATTTTCCCATTTGATCTTTTGTAGGCATCGGTCGACATCAGAATCGTTTTATAGTTTATAAGATCTTTATCGGTGAAATTTGTTGGCTGGTTTTCAGTCAGAAGTCTCTTCAAGCCCTCAGTCAGTTCGTAGGTGTCTTGGCCAAATTTCAACGTATTGCCTTCAATGTTTATGGGTTCTTTTCCTATGAAACATTTCGCCCCATCCGTATTGATGCCATAACAGTTGGGTTCAAGAAATAGTGTAGACATGTTGACGCGTCGAAAGTCTCAGTACAACTGACAATCACTGTCACATCAATCATGTTATAGGAACTGAACGCAACCCAATACATAACCTCGAACCTCTTTATAACCAAATGATGTAATCGTTGTGACGTCAGTCCTCATGTTGACGTATAGCGGAGAAGGTGTTATTAATACGCTCATCAATAAGTTACCTTTCGAATTACATCTGCCAGGATATCAGTATTGTGGTCCTGGAACTCGATTAAAACAACGTCTCGCACGTGGTGACGAAGGAGTGAATCATCTGGACGCAGCTTGCAAACAGCACGATATTGCCTATTCGCAAGACTCATCGCTCGAAGCACGTCATAAAGCCGACAGAGTTCTCGAAGAAAAGGCGTGGCAACGAGTCAAATCCAAAGACGCGTCACTCGGTGAAAAAACCAGCGCTCTATTCGTTACTGGAACCATGAAAACCAAACGCAAATTCGGCATGGGTATGACATGATTCAACAGTCATATTGGAAAAATAATCAAGAATTGGAAGCCTCATCCGAATAATGTAAAAAAATCCATCGCCTCAGCTTTGAAAGCGGCAAAAATGGTCGTTCAACAAGCGGGAGGACGTAAGAAAATACGTCAGCCGAGAATTATTCCTTTCGAATCAAAATCCGGAGGTTTCCTACCGCTAATACCCCTATTTGCTGGGCTTTCGGCGTTGGGTACGTTGGTGGGAGGCGCAAGCGCCGTAGCCAAGACGATTATCGATACAAAGAATGCCAAAAAGAAACTCGAGGAAGATCAGCGTCACAATAAAGCTATGGAACATTTGGGATCTGGTCTGTATTTACGCAAGACCCTCCGAGGTTATGGATTGTTCTTGAAAAAACAACAACAGCGGCGTCAAGGAGGGCGTGGTCTCTATATGAAGAAGCAAAAAAACTCTTATTGAAGCTGCCCAATAGAGCGTTGTACGATTCGGATATAGAAAACTGCGCTCGTCAATTGCAAATACCCCATTTTAGAGGAGTCTTTATGCGAGACTCGCTACCGCAGCGCCCTCTACAAAAGGAATGTGCTGTACTGAATTTGGACTCTACGAAAAATACGGGTACACATTGGGTAGCTTACATAAAAAATGGTAACACTGTGAATTATTTCGATAGCTTTGGCAACCTAAAGCCGCCATTGGAACTTGCAAGATATTTTGGTAGAAATGTTGAAATTATATATAACAACGATCGTTATCAGAATTATAATCAGTTCAGTTGTGGACATCTATAAAAAAAAAAAAATGGAACACTCTGAACTATCTGATACAATATGCTGGACCCTGGGAATTACTAGATGTGTGGCATAAATTACCTGAAGAATACAAAGTTTGTTTCGAACTGCAAGTTCGTCTACCATGTTTCATCCATCATCGGAAAGAATGTCGCAGCAGCAAGACTCCCATGCAGTATTTTGGTTATGTTAGTTCACAAAATGAATGTTATTATTGTGTGAATAAATTATAATCTCTTGTTTTTATGTTATTTATATCTTGTCCCTTATCGAATGACTCAGTCATGTCTATGATATTAACCTTGAACGGTCGCTCATCGACGCTTTCCATCAATTTCACGCCTCTCTCCAATTGGATGGTGATGCAGAATACGGATTAGCTTTATTGAGTTTTCATTCGTACAACAGTATACCCAACATATCGGAGGGTACAAAGTTCCATTATTTCGAGAACAGTGATAAGAGCAAGAGAAAAAGCATTGATATTCCTGTGGGAGACTACGAAATTGAAGATATTGAAGCATTGCTGCAAAAACACATTGTTCCAAAACAATTCGTCGAACGTCCTGATGCCTTCTTCTATCTCCGTCCCAATAATAATACGCTGAAAAGCGAAATATTTTGCTCGAAACACGCCATCGATTTCACGACTGGAGATACTCTGGCTCATATATTGGGATTTTCGCCTGCTATCCTCGCACCCAACATTCATCATGCATCCGATCGACCCGTCAACATCATACAAGTACGCACGATTCACGTCGACAGCAATATTACGTCTGGAGCCTTCTACAACGACAGACCGTCTCATACGATATATGAATTTGCTATAGACGCTGACCCTGGTTACGTCATTGACGAAACTCCCAATCATCTCATATATCTGCCTATCCATCATCAAAGTGCATTAGATAACATTACGCTGAGAGTGTTGGATCAAAATTTCCAGTTGATTGATTTTCGAGGAGAGGAAGTTATTGTTCGTCTGGAATTGAAGAAACTATGGTCCTGATCATCGATAAAAGTCCTGCATCTACATTCGAACCTTCAGTCTTCACCAAGACATACACGACAACGATTCGTCAATTGTCTGCAGAGTATATACCTCTCCTGAAATCTCTCGGTCATCATGTTGTCGAGTCAGGTGTTCAACATTTTCCGAACACCTCAAATGGACGAAACAATACAGAAAGTCGAATGGAGAACGTATTACCCGTATGTCAAATCATTTCGAAATAATGACGTCATCGAAATCAGTGTCAACCAATCGGATGCATTTGATGCTTTGTACGATAGCCACTTGTACATTAGCGGGAAAGTAACCAGAATTCGAGGCGATGGAAAAGTGACGTTTGTTAACAACGCTGGCGCTTTCATGTTCCAATCGGCCAGCTACGAACAGAACGGCAAGGAATTGGAGACTGTACGTGATGTTGGTATCGTTAGTACGGTAAGAGGCTTCTTGTGCTACACAAACGAAGAAACGAAACTCCTCTCCAACTCTGGCTGGACCTACCCCAATACTGTGGGCATCATTTCACCTACCGCTCTGACATTCAACATGTTCATTCCGCTCCGACACTTTTTGAACATTTTCAACGACTATCAATACGTTTCTTATGGAAAGCATGCTATACGTTTGGTCAGAGCTGGAAACGATAATAACTGTTTTAAAATTGATGAGAAGAAGGATGCTACCATACCTACAGATGTTAAATTGGAAATTGAAAATATTGAACTGAAAATTAAACGACTATATCACAACGATGCCATTAAATTACAGTTGCTGAAAGGTATCAAAGCCGACACTTCCATTATAATTTCGTTCAGAAAATGGGATTTGCACATGTTGCCAACTCTCACTGTCGGTTCCACCACCGAAATGTGGGCCGTGAAAACTTCGTCGTTTGTCGAAAGTCCTCGATACGTTATTGTATGCTTCCAGAAGGATCGTGATCATAACAGCACCAATAATGATCCCACAGAATTCAGTAACTTAAATATCGAAAATATTACTTTGACGTTGAACGGTAAAACTTACCCCAAGGAAAAGATGCATTCACAATTTACCAATGGGGACTTTTCGCAAGCCTATCACAATTACACACAATTTGGATTTGGCTACAAGAATTCCCAACACCACACGCCTCTCCTGTCTTATGCCGACTTTGCAAACAAAACATTTTTCGTCATCGATTGTTCCAGAAGAGACGAAAGCATCAAGAGTTCCAGTGTCGATGTTAAGCTGGAGATCGAGGCATCAACGGGTTTTCCCGACAATACCCGAGCCTATTGCGTCATCGTACACGATACCATCCTCGAACACCTGCCACTCAGCGAAATTATTAGAAAACTGAACTGAATTTCTGACAAGAGTTTAGTTTACTGCCAATCGTCGTTAATATGAGAGTTGCGTTCATTGCCATTCAAGTATTCGTCGTTGATGGTGTCTTTCAACCAAAGAAGATTGCAATACGAATTGGAGATCAATGCAACAATTTTGTACTATTACCAAATCAAAGCTTTTCCTCGCTGAGTTTTGTATAATTGAATATATGATATATTGCCTAAATAAAATGTATGAAAAAACTGTCTTTTATTGACGTGGAAGTACTTGTTTCATAAGTCGAAATACCGATAAACTGACGATCTGGCGGTTCCTGGTTCGAACCCAGGCTTGGACATTTCCGTTTTTTGTTTAATTCCGCATGATATACATAAAAACTATTCATATTCACGTTCTCCAGTCAAAGTTGTCTTGTTAGAGTACTCGCACCCTTTTGTATCTCACCCCATAACAAAGTTAGCTCCTAGTGCCCTTTTGTCATCGGAAAATACGCAATTATGATTCTTGGCATCGAAACGAACCCATTGACACCGAAATTTCCCTTATCGCATCGAAATCAGTGGTCACTTCCGGTTCATGAGATTTTGGTGGATTTGGGTATAGTTCCATGCCGTGATCACGAATTAGATATTGGTTTGGTTATTTCAAGACATTTAAGGCTATCAAATGGCGATTTATTGTTCTACGATAAAGTTGGAGGGCGGAGCTTGATGAATTTAGATTATATGGGTGTTCTCCTTTCATTTGACACCTCACTTGCTATGATAGGACGGAAACTGGATTTTTTATTTTTTAAATCGATTTTCAAGTGCCAAAATGGTTCAAGTACATCGATTCACATTGCCTCGTTGAAAATCAGCTGAATCGGAGACATCGACACATATGCATATGACGTCATCAAGAGCTATTGCATTATATTGCGCAATGTTACATCAGTTCCAAGAATGCTGCTGAGTCATCAGTTTTTAAAGTACGCAGTAGGAAATTGATGTGGGTGACTGATCATAGGCGTCAGGTTCATTCATCATCTGTCCTTTGAACTCAAAGCATCGTTCTGTTTAGTGCTCCGCTCTCTGAGTTTGTGTTTGTGTGGGCATCTACCAAACATCTGAAAACGTAAGTTTATTTCATTTTATTTTTGTATTTGATTTTCCAAATTTTGTTTCAAAGAAATAATTTTTTCAAAACTTTTTTATGTATGCTAAAAGGGCACTTTGAGTTTTTTTTTGTTTCAAACATTTTTTCATATATCGAGGGTGGGGGATTTTTACTATTTGTTTACGGGAGACTTTTTTCCAAATGAGTGATATTTTTTTCTTCACGTTTTTAAAGGGGTTATTTTTTCATCAGCTTGTTTTCTTTTTTTCATGATAGGCGGCCATGTTTTTTTCTCTTAGCGGCAGCCATGTTTTTTTCTATATATGGTTGGACCCCAAAACGACCACCCATAACGTTTCCAGCTGTCTCAGACCTCGGAGACAGACCCCATTCGTCGGTGCGGGACAATATGGCGGGAGTAACCGGAGAGCGTGGAGCTAAGGGGATTCTAACTCACTCGAGGTGAGTTAGAACCCCCTTAGCCCTTCTACTCCTATCGTATCCTATCGTATCCCGTTTCGTTTCCTTTCGTTTCCTTTTGTTTCGAATTGAATTGTCATCATATCCTATCATATCCTATCATATCCTATCGTATCCTATCGTATCCAATCGTATCCAATCGTATCCTATCGTATCCTATCGTATCCTATTGTATCCTATTGTATCCTATTGTATCCTATCGTATCCTATCATATCGTTTCGTTCCATTCCGTTTCGTTCCGTTTCGTTAAAACTTACCCGAGTTTTTTTTTCACTATAGTTCGTTTTGTTAAAAACAACTATATTCCCAGCTACGGAAGGCCAAACAGCTATATTCCCGGCTACGGATGGCCAAACAGCTATATTCCCGGCTACGGATGGCCAAACAGCTATATACCCCGCTACGGATGGCACACATCTAGTTTTCTGGCTATATATTGTCACTCTTCGAGGGGGATTGAGATTGATTGAGAAGTATCCTTATCTGTTCGGTTCATGTTACCTGAAAAAATTTAAAATTTTAAGTAAGTAGTTTTAAGTTAACATTATACCCAATTAGGATAGGGACCAATTACTGTTAACCCTCTGGGGTATTTGGGCATGAAGTGCCATATAAGATGTATGATGCTGTTGACATAAAGTAAAAAAAAAGCCTCTTTCAAGGCGTTGGTGGTTGTGTTGGTGATAAATATGGTTGGTACATTTGTTAAGCGTCCTTTTTGGAGGGGGTCGTGTCGTGAAATGCCGCATTTGGCCCATTTCAGCAAATTAATGTTGAATATTATTTTCATAAAATATATTTTGTATAATTCGGAAAAAGTTCGAATGAAATCTAGAGTGAAAACACTCGAAATATAGTATTGTAATTGCGAATTGCAGGGTTACGCCCTTTGACAATTCCGACCTATAACGAGCCGCCATTCTAGACGTCTCGTCTCGTTTCGTTCCTTTCCTTTTGTTTCGAATCGTATCTCATCATATCCTATCATATCCTATCGTATCCTATCGTATCCATTCGTATCCAATCGTATCCTATTGTATCCTATCGTATCCTATCGTATCCTATCGTATCCTATTGTATAGTTTCGTTCCATTCCGTTTCGTTAAAACTTACCTGAGTTTTTTTTTCACTATAGTTCGTTTTTCTTAAAAAACAACTATATTCCCGGCTACGGAAGGCCAAACAGCTATATTCCCGGCTACGGATGGCCAAACAGCTATATTCCCGGCTACGGATGGCCAAACAGCTATATACCCGGCTACGGATGGCACACATCTAGTTTTCTGGCTATATATTGTCACTCTTCGAGGGGGATTGAGATTGATTGAGAGTATCCTTATCTGTTCGGTTCATGTTACCTGAAAAAATTTGAAATTTTGAGTAAGTAGTTTTAAGTTAACATTATACCCAATTAGGATAGGGACCAATTACTGTTAACCCTCTGGGGTATTTGGGCATGAAGTGCCATATAAGATGTATGATGCTGTTGACATAAAGTAAAAAAAAGCCTCTTTCAAGGCGTTGGTGGTTGTGTTGGTGATAAATATGGTTGGTACATTTGTTAAGCGTCCTTTTTGGAGGGGGTCGTGTCGTGAAATGCCGCATTTGGCCCATTTCAGCAAATTAATGTTAAATATTATTTTTCATCAAATATATTTTGTATAATTCGGAAAAAAATTCGAATGAAATCTAGAGTGAAAACACTCGAAATATAGTATTGTAGTTGCGAATTGCAGGGTTACGCCCCTTTTGACAATTCCGACCTATAACGAGCCGCCATTCTCGTCTCGTCTAGTATCGTATCATATAGTATCGTATCGTATCGTTTCGTATCGTTTCCTTTCGTTTCGAATCGTATCCTATCGTATCCTATCGTATCCTATCGTATCCTATCGTATCCCATCGTATCCGATCGTATCCTATCGTATCCTATTGTATCCAATCGTATCCTATCGTATCCTATCGTATCCTATCGTATCCTATCCGTATCCTTTTGTTTCGAATCGTATCTCTATCGTATCCTATCTATCCTATCGTATCCTATCGTATCCTATCATATCCTATCGTATCCTATCGTATCCTATCATATCCAATCGTATCCTATCGTATCCTATCGCATCCTATCGTATCCTATCGTATCGTTTCGTTCCATCCCGTTCGGTTTCGTTAAAACTTACCCGAGCCTTTTTTTCACTATAGTTCGTTTTTCTTAAAAAACAACTATATTCCCGGCTACGGAAGGCCAAACAGCTATATTCCCAGCTACGGATGGCCAAACAGCTATATACCCGGCTACGGATGGCACACATCTAGTTTTCTGGCTATATATTGTCACTCTTCGAGGGGGATTGAGATTGATTGAGGAGTATCCTTATCGGTTCGGTTCATGTTACCTGAAAAAATTTGAAATTTTAAGTAAGTAGTTTTAACTTAACAATTGGGATAGGGACCAATTACTGTTAACCCTCTGGGGTATTTGGGCATGAAGTGCCATATAAGATGTATGATGCTGTTGACATAAAGTAAAAAAAAAAGCCTCTTCCAAGGCGTTGGTGGTTGTGTTGGTGATAAATATGGTTGGTACATTTGTTAAGCGTCCTTTTTGGAGGGGGTCGTGTGGTGAAATGCCGCATTTGGCCCATTTCAGCAAATTAATATTAAATATTATTTTTCATTAAATATATTTTGTATAATTCGGAAAAAAGTTCGAATGAAATCTAGAGTGAAAACACTCGAAATATAGTATTGTAATTGCGAATTGCAGGGTTACGCCCTTTGACAATTCCGACCTATAACAAGCCGCCATTCTAGACGTCTCGTCTCGTATCGTATAGTATCGTATCGTATCGTATCGTATCCTATCCTATCGTATCGTTTCGTATCGTTTCGTTTCCTTTAGAATCTTTTGAATCGTATCCTATCGTATCCTATCGTATCCTATCGTATCCTATTGTATCCAATCGTATCCTATCGTATCCTATCGTATCCTATCGTATCCTATCGTATCGTATCGTTTCGTATCGTTTCCTTTTGTTTCGAATCGTATCTCATCATATCCTATCATATCCTATCGTATCCTATCATATCCTATCATATCCTATCGTATCCAATCTTATCCAATCGTATCCTATCGTATCCTATCGTATCCTATTGTATCCTATCGTATCGTTTCGTTCCATTCCGTTTCGTTAAAACTTACCTGAGTTTTTTTTTCACTATAGTTCGTTTTTCTTAAAAAACAACTATATTCCCGGCTACGGAAGGCCAAACAGCTATATTCCCGGCTACGGATGGCCAAACAGCTATATTCCCGGCTACGGATGGCCAAACAGCTATATACCCCGCTACGGATGGCACACATCTAGTTTTCTGGCTATATATTGTCACTCTTCGAGGGGGATTGAGATGTGATCAGTGTTTCTCACCAAAGTTGCATCATGCGGAAAAAAAATACGATTACTTTTATTAGTGGGAACAAAGTGATATGCTGTGGAACTGAAAGTGAAAATGAAGAAAACACAAACCAGCCTGACAGCGTTCTCGAACAAACTATAAGAGATCTGGTGGAAGAAAATCACTGGAAATGCAATTATATTTCCAAAATGAAAGAAGAAAACAGTGTGTTGGAAAGTGAAGCCCTTGAAATGGAATCAAAACTTAATGAACAGGTAGAAGTCCAACGACAACAGATTGAAAAACTAGAACAACAAATCACCTATCACATACAAAAACTGGCCGGTAAATATCTTGAAACAAAAACAATAGAAACTCAAACTGATAAAAAACATCTTGAAATAAAAACAATAGAAACTCAAACTGATAAAAAACATTTGACCAAGGAATCCCTACCAGACGGTGAACAGGAAAAAAAAGATAATACCCCGGCAAAAAAGGAAAATTTGACTTCGAATCCCAGCGAGTCACCAAGCAAACTTCATATACAGGGTGATAGGCAACGGGAACCAATAAATTTAAATTTATATAATGACAAAACTCTAGAGCAGGAAGAGAATAAAATAGAAGTGACTGAGATTCCAACTCCGACAATTATAGAGAGTATTGAACAAGGTACACAAACTAGAAATGGCAGACTATACAAAGTGGAAGACATAAGATGTAAAAGAAAAAGGGGGAAGAAAAGGCAGTCCATGAAAATTAATTCCTTTGAAGTTGAAATATTAAATGATGACAACATTCAACCCAGTAGAGAAAACGCCGGAAAGTTGGCTCCTGAAACACCGGAAACTGAATCAACTGAAACCAGCCCAATGTCTATTGGAAATCAAACCTTGCAAAATACCATATTAGACGACGAAGTGGTGGTGAATCTAACAAACGACGAAACAGGATCGAACATTAGTGATGACAGGTCACGGACAGACTCATTAAAAAGAATAGTGATTTTGGCAGATGACTATTCAATAAACTTTTCTATGGCCCTGGAAAGGTGTATGGGAGAACGCAAGTACTCACTGCATGAAATATTAAAACCTAAAACAGAGCTATCTGAATTAACTAGTAATTTGTTCCAAGACACGATACACTTAGGGCAGGATGATTATGTTATTGTCATGTGCAATACCAATAATATAAGCAATAGTCGTAGTCTAAATCTAGCGCTCAAACAAATTTTACCAATTAGCAAATTCACAAACCTCCTTTTTATTGTTGAAAGAAATAATATCATTGACCAAACGCTGCTCAATTCTATCAATAAAAGGATCAATGAGTTCAGGAAACATAATCATAACTTCTCTCTCACACACATAAGTGACGTCAGGGAAGAAGGAAGTAAATTCGATGTACTTACAAGGGTACACAGCTCCCTTACTGAATTTAATAAATGTCTTGTTGTAAAGACAGTGAAAATACAAGAAATTGACAAGGCTGAGACTCCAAGTAGATACCTCAATGAATCTTTTTTATTGGAAATGCCGCCAAGACTAGAAAAAGAGTAGCAAATTTCAAACTTCCGGAATGTATAAACAATAGAAAACTAACACTGCTTCTCATTAACATACAGTCAATACGAAACAAAATAGATGACTTGTATATTTATTTAGAAAATCTTGATTCTCCAAAATTAGTATTAGTTACAGAACACTGGCTGAAACCGCAGGAACCAATATGTGTGCCAGGTTATAAATGCATTTCTAGATTTGATCGAGTAACGGCTGAACATGGAGGAACCCTGATACTAGATAATGTAAATGAAGATATATTCACCTTTGTTAATGTAGAAAAATTCAGTAACTTGTTGGAAGAGAAAAATTTTGAGTTCTCTTTGGTGTACTGTGACGCTTATTCTCTGTATGTTCTGTGTATTTATAGAACGCGAGATAGTAAGAAAACCCCCTCTGAAGAAATGACCATATTTTTCGAAAAGCTCGAAATGCTGCTGTCACAGCTTCCAACAAACTCGAATATTGTTCTCACAGGAGATTTGAATATAAATTTTGAAGATAAATCAAATCGTTCGTGCCAGCTTCTGGAACAATTGTTAGACTCCTTTAATTTAACCATGCACGTGAAATCCGCAACACATATTTGCCAGAATGCATCTACTATAATAGACTACATCTGTTCCAATGTGGATGAGTCTAAGGTAACCTGCTCAGTTTTGCCAGCTAATCTCTCAGATCATGAAGCCGTTCTTAGTACACTCAACTTCCCAGGTAAAGGTAATTCTAAAAAACATAATAAACTTTGGCGTATATTTTCTAAAAACAACTATTGCAAATTTCAAAAGGCCTGTGATCAGGTCATCTGGAACAGAATCACACATATAAACACATATTTGAATACACTTAGTAATATTTTTGAAAGTGCTTTCCCAATCACCAGAATCCGAAAAAAGGTAAGAAAACCATGGATAACGAAGGGCATTAAAATATCGGCCAAAAATATGCGCTCATTGAACTACATTAAAAAGTTTCATAAAGAGGAACATCTAAAAAATTATTGCAATAAGTATCGAAGTATATATAACAGTGTCATAAAACAGGCTAAACTTACGTATTACCATACTAGGATTGATACTGCCTCCAATAAAGTAAAGGAGAGCTGGATTATTATTAATGATATCCGTGGAAAGAGCAAAAACCAAATTGATAAAATCAATCTGAAACCTGACCGTATCAATGACTACTATTGTTCTATTGCAACCAAACTTACTAATGACATTTCCACTAATATTCATATTAATCCAATGCAATATCTTGAGAATGCAAGAATTGACAAGAACTTCTTTCTATTTCCAACAGACCCAGATGAAGTAAAGAGTGCTATGAAGGACATTAAGAACAAAAATGCATCTGGAGCTGATGGTTTGTCTATAAATATGCTGGAAAAATTGCCCCCGGCAGCTATTGACGCGCTTACTAGTATAATAAATGAATCTTTTGCCTCGGGAACATTTCCAACTATACTTAAATCAGCCATGGTGATCCCAATTTACAAAGGAGGGATAGGAGGATCCATCAAATTATAGACCAATATCCCTCCTATCTACTATTGCAAAAATCATTGAGAAATTAGTAAAGAAGCGACTCATGTCATTCGTCGATAAACATAAAATAATAAACGGTAACCAATACGGTTTCCAAACCAACAAAAGTACAAATGACGCTATTTATAAATTTTTAGAAAACGTGTACACAAATCTTAATAATCAAGAAGCGACTGTGGCAGTGTTCTGTGACCTATCCAAAGCTTTTGATTGTGTGAATCATGGAATACTGCTGCAGAAGCTTGAGCACTACGGTATCAGAGGCATAGCCAATAAATGGATGACATCTTACTTGAAAGACCGGGAACAATATGTAAAAGTTTCGGGTACAGTATCTGAGAAAAAAAAATTGAACAGTGGAGTTCCACAAGGCTCTGTCTTGGGGCCCATATTATTTTTGTTATATGTAAATGATCTCACTAACTTGAATATTAGCGGTAGGTTCACCTTATTTGCAGATGATGCAACTATTGAATGGCACACTAAAGATAAAGATAAGAATACTCTCAGCCAATTGATCTCTACAGATCTAGCTGAAATAAAAAAGTGGTGCGATGCCAATCATATGGTCTTTAACTCTAAGAAAACTAAGGTGTTATCATTTAAGGGAGACATTGACAAAATACAAATAAATAATGACACACTCATGAAATCTGATAATTATAGATTCTTAGGCATTGTATTGGACCATAACTTGAAGTTCGATGAACATATTATGGCAAAAAAAAAAAAAAAAATATCCATAGCCCTCCGAAATTCAGAAGGACTGTAAAAACATTTTCACTCACAAGACCGTTTTACGACTTGAGGGAGTTTTTTGGGCAAAACTTTGAATAGCTGTGACAGCAGTACAAAATATGAAGTATCCACGTCTTACACCAACTAGTGGAAGGCATATGTGTGTTTTTAGGAGTATATATGTACGATTGTTTTAAAAAATCAAAAATTTTTATTAAAGTATTTTATGGTGGATATGTGTATATATATGTATATATATATTATGTTAATATTTTTATCATCTGACAACTCTTTCCTGTTTTTGTTTTTATAACCAAAGAATAAATTAGGGAAAAGTGTTTTTATATCTATTTTACTGTATTTTCTTAAAAATATTTTATAGTATCATGACTGTATATATATACATTTAGAAGTTCATCTACTTTTAACATTCGACAATCCTTACTGGTTTGCATAATTTTAATTTTATTTAATTACCATTACCACCTGCTCATTTTAAGCAGTTACAATTTATGTATTATATTTAGAAGCTTTGTCAATAAGATTTCTATTCTTTCGATAATAAAGCATGCTTTGACTTTGACTTTGACTTGATTGAGAAGTATCCTTATCTGTTCGGTTCATGTTACCTGGAAAAATTTGAAAATTTAAGTAAGTAGTTTCAAGTTAACATTATACCCAATTAGGATAGGGACCAATTACTGTTAACCCTCTGGGGTATTTGGGCATAAAGTGCCATATAAGATGTATGATACTGTTGACATAAAGTAAAAAAAGCCTCTTTCAAGGCGTTGGTGGTTGTGTTGGTGATAAATATGGTTGGTACATTTGTTAGGCGTCCTTTTGAGGGGTCGTGTCGTGAAATGCCGCATTTGGCCCTTTTCAGCAAATTAATGTTAAATATTATTTTTCATAAAATATATTTTGTATAATTCGGAAAAAAGTTCGAATGAAATCTAGAGTGAAAACACTCGAAATATAGTATTGTAATTGCGAATTGCAGGGTTACGCCCCTTTTGACAATTCCGACCTATAACGAGCCGCCATTCTAGACGTCTCGTCTCGTATCGTATCGTATCGTATCGTATCGTATCGTATCGTATCGTATCGTTCGTATCGTATCGTATCGTATCGTATCGTATCGTATCGTATCGTATCGTATCGTATCGTATCGTATCGTATCGTATCGTATCGTATCGTATCGTATCGTATGGTATCTTATCGATATCGTATCGTATCGTATCGTATCGTATCGTATCGTATCGTATCGTATCGTATCGTATCGTATCGTATCGTATCGTATCGTATCGTATCGTATCGTATCGTATCGTATCGTATCGTATCGTATCGTATCGTATCGTATCGTATCGTATCGTATCGTATCGTATCGTATCGTATCATATCCTATCATATCCTATCGTATCCTATCATATCCTATCGTATCCAATTGTATCCAATCGTATCCTATCGTATCCTATCGTATCCTATGGTATCGTTTCGTTCCATTCCGTTTCGTTCCGTTTCGTTAAAACTTACCCGAGTTTTTTTTTCCACTATAGTTCGTTTTTCCTAAAAAACAACTATATTCCCGGCTACAAAAGGCCAAACAGCTATATTCCCGGCTACGGATGCCAAACAGCTATATTCCCGGCTACAGATGGCCAAACAGCTATATACCCGGCTACGGGTGGCACACATCTAGTTTTCTGGCTATATATTGTCACTCTTTGAGGGGGATTGAGATTGATTGAGGAGTATCCTTATCTGTTCGGTTCATGTTACCTGAAAAAATTAAAATTTTAAGTAAGTAGTTTTAAGTTAACATTATACCCAATAGGATAGGGACCAATTACTGTTAACCCTCTGGGTATTTGGACATGAAGTGCCATATAAGATGTATGATGCTGTTGACATAAAGTAAAAAAAAGCCTCTTTCAAGGCGTTGGTGGTTGTGTTGGTGATAAATATGGTTGGTACATTTGTTAAGCGTCCTTTTGGAGGGGTCGTCGTGAAATGCCGCATTTGGCCCATTTCAGCAAATTAATGTTAAATATTATTTTTCATAAAATATATTTTGTATAATTCGAAAAAGTTCAATGAAATCTAGAGTGAAAACACTCGAAATATAGTATTGTCATTGCGAATTGCAGGGTTACGCCCCTTTGACAATTCCGACCTATAACGAGCCGCCATTCTCGTCTCGTATCGTATCGTATCGTCGTTTCCTTTAGTTTCTCGTTTCGTTCCTTTCGTTTTAAATCCTTTCCCGAATCGTATCCTATCGTATCCTATCGTATCCTATCGTAGCCTATTGTATCGTTCCCTTCTTCCTATCGTTTTCGAATTTGTATCATCTATCGTTCATCCTTCTTCCTTCGTTCAATCTATCCCATTATATCCTATCGTATCCTCTCGTATCCTATCATATCCTATCGTATCCTATCGTATCCAATCGTATCCTATCGTATCCTATCGTATCGTTTCGTTCCATTCCGTTTCGTTTCGTTAAAACTTACCTGTGTTTTTTTTTCACTATAGTTCGTTTCTCTTAAAAAACAACTATATTCCCGACTACGGAAGGCCAAACAGCTATATTCCCGGCTACGGATGGCCAAACAGCTATATTCCCGGATACGGATGGCCAAACAGCTATATACCCGGCTATGGATTGATCACATTTCGTTTTCTGGCTATATATTGTCACTCTTCTAGGGGGATTGAGATTGATTGAGGAGTATCCTAATCTGTTCGGTTCATGTCACCTGAAAAATTTGAAATTTTAAGTAAGTAGTTTTAAGTTAACATTATACCCAATTAGGATAGGGACCACTACTGTTAACCCTCTGGGGTATTTGGGCATGAAGTGCCATATAAGATGTATGATGCTGGTGACATAAAGTAAAAAGCCTCTTTCAAGGCGTTGGTGGTTGTGTTGGTGATAAATATGGTTGGTACATTTGTTAAGCGTCCTTTTGAGGGTCGTCGTGAAATGCAGCATTTGGCCCATTTCAGCAAATTAATGTTAAATATTATTTTCATAAAATATATTTTGTATAATTCGGAAAAAGTTCGAATGAAATCTAGAGTGAAACACTCGAAATATAGTATTGTAATTGCGAATTGCAGGGTTACGCCCCTTTGACAATTCCGACCATAACGAGCCGCCATTCTCGCTCGTCATCGTCATAAAGTAAAAAGCCTCTTTCAAGGCGTTGGTGGTTGTGTTGGTGATAAATATGGTTGGTACATTTGTTAAGCGTCCTTTTGGAGGGTCTGTCGTAAAAGCCGCATTTGGCCCATTTCAGCAAATTAATGTTAAATATTATTTTCATAAAATATATTTTGTATAATTCGGAAAAAGTTCGAATGAAATCTAGAGTGAAAACACTCGAAATATAGTATTGTAATTGCGAATTGCAGGGTTACGCCCTTTGACAATTCCGACCTATGAGCCGCCATTCTAGGCGTCTCCTATCGTTTCGTTTCCTTTCGTTTCCTTTGTTTCGAATCGTATCTCATCATATCCTATCGTATCCCATCATATCCTATCGTATCCTATCGTATCCATTCGTATCCAATCGTATCCTATCGTATCCTATCGTATCCTATCGTATCCTATCGTATCCTATCGTATCCTATCGTATCGTTTCGTTCCATTACGTTTCGTCCTGTTTTGTTAAAACTTACCTGAGTTTTTTCCCACTATAGTTCGTTTTTCTTAAAAAACAACTATATTCCCGGCTACGGAAGACCAAACAGCTATATTCCCGGCTACGAATGGCCAAACAGCTATATTCCCGGTTACGGATGGCCAAACAGCTATATTCCCGGCTACGGATGGCATACATCTAGTTTTCTGGCTATATATTGCCACTCTTCGAGGAGGATTGAGATTGATTGAGGAGTATCCTTATCTGTTCGGTTCATGTTACCTGAAAAAATTTGAAACTTCAAGTAAGTAGTTTCAAGTTAACATTATACCCAATTAGGATAGGGACCAATTACTGTTAACCCTCTGGGGTATTTGGGCATGAAGTGCCATATAAGATGTATGATGCTGTTGAAATAAAGTGAAAAAAAAGCCTCTTTCAAGGCGTTGGTGGTTGTGTTGGTGATAAATATGGTTGGTACATTTGTTAAGCGTCCTTTTTGGAAGGGGTCGTGCCGTGAAATGCCGCATTTGGCCCATTTCAGCAAATTAATGTTAAATATTGTTTTCATAAAATATATTTTGTATAATTCGGAAAAATTTTCGAATGAAATCTAGAGTGAAAACACTCGAAATATAGTATTGTAATTGCGAATTGCAGGGTTACGCCCCCTTTGACAATTCCGACCAATTACGAGCCGCCATTCTAGACGTCTCGTCTCGTAGTATCCTATCGTATCGTTTCGTATCGTTTCCTAATTCGATCCTATCATATCCTATCTATCCTATCTTATCCTATCGTATCCTATCGTATCCAATCGTATCCTATCGTATCCTATCTATCCTATCGTATCCTATCATTATCGTATCGTTTCGTTCCATTCCGTTTCGTTAAAACTACCTGAGTTTTTTTTCACTATAGTTCGTTTTCTTAAAAACAACTATATTCCCGGCTACGGAAGGCCAAAAGCTATATTCCGGCTACGATGGCCAAACAGCTATATTCCGGCTACGGATGGCAAACAGCTATATATTGGCTACGGATGGCACATATCTAGTTTTCTGCGCTATATATTGTCCCTTTTCGAGGGTGATTGAGATTGATTGAGGAGTATCCTTATCTGTTCTGTTCATGTTACCTTAAAAAATTTGAAATTTTAAGTAAGTAGTTTCAAGTTAACATTATACCCAATTAGGATAGGGACCAATTACTGTTAACCCTCTGGGGTATTTGGGCATGAAGTGCCATATAAGATGTATGATGCTGTTGACATAAAAAAAAAAAGCCTCTTTCAAGGCGTTGGTGGTTGTGTTGGTGATAAATATGGTTGGTACATTTGTTGAGCGTCCTTTTTGGAGGGGGCCATGTCGTAAAATGCCGCATTTGGCCCATTTCAGCAAATTGATGTTGAATATTATTTTTCATAAAATATATTTTGTATAATTCGGAAAAAAGTTCGAATGAAATCTAGAGTGAAAACACTCGAAATATAGTATTGTAATTGCGAATTGCAGGGTTACGCCCTTTGACAATTCCTGACCTATAACGAGCGCATTCTAGACGCTCATCTGCTATCGTTCGTTCGCTTTCCTTTTGTTTCGAATGATCTCATCGTATCCTATCTATCCTATCTAGTATCCTATCTATCCTATCGTATCCTATCGTATCCTTCGTTATCCAATCGTATCCATCAATCCTATCATATCCTATCGTATCCTATCGTATCCTATCTATCCTATCGTATCCTATCGTATCCTATCGTATCCTATCGTATCCATGTATCTTGTTCCATTCCGTTCCTGTTCCGTTTCGTTAAAACTTACCTGAGTTTTTTTCCACTATAGTTCGTTTTTCTTAAAAACAACTATATTCCTGGCTACGGAAGCCAAACAGCTATATTCCCGGCTACGAATGGCCAAACAGCTATATTCCTCGGCTACGGATGGCCAAACAGCTATATTCCCGCTACGGATGGCATACATCTAGTTTTCTGG
Organism: Gonioctena quinquepunctata; assembly: GCA_018342105.1. Classification (NCBI taxonomy): domain Eukaryota; kingdom Metazoa; phylum Arthropoda; class Insecta; order Coleoptera; family Chrysomelidae; genus Gonioctena; species Gonioctena quinquepunctata. The sequence continues at coordinate 20,306 of JAFIRS010003755.1, read as the reverse complement.
CTATATATTGTCACCTCTTCGAGGGGATTGAGATTGATTGAGGAGTATCTCTATCTGTTCGGTTCATGTTACCTGAAAAATTTGAAATTTCAAGTAAGTAGTTTTGTTAACATTATACCCAATTAGGATAGGTACCACTACTGTTAACCCTCTGGGGTATTTGGAATGAAGTGCCATATAAGATGTAGATGCTGTTGAATAAGTGAAAAAAGCCTCTTCCAAGCGTTGGTGGTTGTGTTGGTGATAAATATGGTTGGTACATTTGTTAAGCGTCCTTTTGAGGGGTCGTCGTAAATGCCGCATTTGGCCATTTCAGCAAATTAATGTTAAATATTGTTTTCATAAAATATATTTTGTATAATTCGGAAAAATTCGAATGAAATCTAGAGGAAAACACTCGAAATATAGTATTGTAATTGGAATTGCAGGGTTACGCCCTTTGGATAATTCCACCTAATGAGTCACGCCATTCTAGACGCCTCGATCATCCTATCGTATCCTTCGATCGCTTTCTAATCGTTTCAATCGTATCCTATCACATCCTATCAGATCCTATCTTATCCAATCGTATCCTATCGTATCCTATCGATCCTATCGTATCCTATCGTATCGTTTCGTTCCATTCCGTTTCTTAAAACTTACCTGAGTTTTTTTCACTATAGTTCGTTTTTCTTAAAACAACTATATTCCGGCTACGGAAGGCCAAACAGCTATATTCCGGCTACGGATGGCCAAACAGCTATATTCCCGCTACGGATGGCCAAACAGCTATATACCCGCTACGGATGGCACACATCTAGTTTCTGGCTATATATTGTCACCTTCGAGGGGATTGAGATTGATTGAGGAGATCCTTATCTGTTCGGTTCATGTTACCTGAAAAATTTGAAATTTTAAGTAAGTAGTTTAAGTTAACATTATACCCAATAGGATAGGGACCAATACTGTTAACCCTCTGGGGTATTTGGGCATGAAGTGCCATATAAGATGTATGATGCTGTTGACATAAGTAAAAGCCTTCAGCGTTGGTGGTGTGGATAAATATGGTGGTACATTTGTTGCGCTTTGGGGTCGTGTTCATGTTACCTGAAAATTAATTAAGTAGTAGTTGTAACATTATAAGATAGACCATACTGTTAACTGTATTTGATGAAGCCATATAAGATGTAGATGTTGAATAGTAAACTTCAGGTTGGTGGTTGTGGATAAATATGTGTACTTGTTGTCCTTGGGTCGCTACGTTATGTTACCTGAAAATTTGAAATTGTAAGTAGTTAAGTTACTATACCCAATGGATAGGACCATTACTTTAACCCTCTGGTATTTGGGAGAGATAAGATGTATGATGCTGTTGAATAAAGTAAAAGCCTTCAGCTTGGTGGTGTTGGTGATAAATATGGTTGACATTTGTTAGCGTCCTTTGAGGGCGTCGTAAAGCCCATTTGGCCATTTCACAAATTATGTTAATATTTTTTCATAAAATAATTTTGTATAATCGGAAATCAATGAAATCTAGAGTAAACACTGAATATAGTATTGTAATTCAATTGCAGGTTCTTACAATTACCATAGAGCCATTCTGACTCATCGTCCTTCTTCTTGTATCATTTCTTCATCGTTCAATCATCCTATCCATCTATCGTATCCTATCTATCCATATCCATCGATCCTATCGATCTATCTATCCACATGTTGTTCCATCGTTGTTAAAACTACCTGGTTTTTTTCACTATAGTTGTTTTAAACAATATATTCCGACGAACAACGCATATTCCGCTCGATGCCAACAGCTATATTCCACGATGCCAAACCTATATTCGTACGGATGGAACATCTGTTCTGCATATATTGTCACTCGAGGTTATTGATTGAGGTATCTTCTTCGGTTCATTACCGAAAATTTGAAATTAGTATTTAAGTTAACATAACCAATTGATGACAATTACTGTTAACTTGTATTGATAAGTCATTAAGATAATCGTTGATAGTGAAAACTTAGTTGTGGTTGTGTTGTGATAAATATGGTTGGTACATTTGTTACGCCTTGGGCTGTTAATGCATTTGCTTCAGCAATAATAATATTTTCATAAAAAAAAAAAAAACAAAAAAAAAAAAAAACCTAAAAAAAAAAAAAAACAAAAAAAAAAAAAAAAACCCAAAGAAAAAGGAGGAAAAAAAAAAAAAAAAAAAAAAAAAAAAAGCCCTTTCAAGGCGTTGGTGGTTGTGTTGGTGATAAATATGGTTGGTACATTTGTTAAGCGTCCTTTTTGGAGGGGGTCGTGTCGTGAAATGCCGCATTTGGCCCATTTCAGCAAATTAATGTTAAATATTATTTTTCATAAAATATATTTTGTATAATTCGAAAAAACGTTCGAATGAAATCTAGAGTGAAAACACTCGAAATATAGTATTGTAATTGCGAACTGCAGGGTTACGCCCCTTTTGACAATTCCGACCTATAACGAGCCGCCATTCTAGACGACTCGTCTCGTTTCCTTTTGTTTCGAATCGTATCTCATCATATCCTATCATATCCTTTCGTATCCTATCATATCCTATCGTATCCTATCGTATCCATTCGTATCCAATCGTATCCTATCTTATCCTTTCGTATCCTATCGTATCCTATTGTATCCTATCATATCGTTTCGTTCCATTCCGTTTCGTTAAAACTTACCTGAGTTTTTTTTCACTATAGTTCGTTTTTCTTAAAAAACAACTATAATCCCGGCTACGGAAGGCCAAACAGCTATATTCCCAACTACAGATGGCCAAACAGCTATATTCCCCGATACGGATGGCCAAACAGCTATATACCCCGCTACAGAAGGCACACATCTAATTTTCTGGCTATATATTGTTACTCTTCGAGGGGGATTGAGATTGATTGAGGAGTATCCTTATCTGTTCGGTTCATGTTACCTGAAAAAATTTGAAATTTTAAGTAAGTAGTTTTAAGTTAACATTATACCCAATTAGGATAGGGACCAATTACTGTTAACCCTCTGGGGTATTTGAACATGAAGTGCCATATAAGATGTATGATGCTGTTGACATAAAGTAAAAAAAAAAGCCTCTTTCAAGGCGTTGGTGGTTGTCTTGGTGATAAATATGGTTGGTACATTTGTTAAGCGTCCTTTTTGGAGGGGGTCGTGTCGTGAAATGCCGCATTTGGCCCATTTCAGCAAATTAATGTTAAATATTATTTTTCATAAAATATATTTTGTATAATTCGGAAAAAAGTTCGAATGAAATCTAGAGTGAAAACACTCAAAATATAGTATTGTAATTGCGAATTGCAGGGTTACGCCCCTTTTGACAATTCCGACCTATAACGAGCCGCCATTCTAGACGTCTCGTCTCGTTTCCTTTTGTTTCGAATCGTATCTCATCATATCCTATCATATCCTATCGTATCCTATCGTATCCTATCGTATCGTTTCGTTCCATTCCGTTTCGTTTCGTTCCGTTTCGTTAAAACTTACCTGAGTTTTTTTTTCACTATAGTTCGTTTTTCTTAAAAAACAACTATATTCCCGGCTACGGAAGGCCAAACAGCTATATTCCCGGCTACGGATGGCCAAACAGCTATATTCCCGGCTACCGATGGCCAAACAGCTATATACCCAGCTACGGATGGCACACATCTAGTTTTCTGGCTATATATTGTCACTCTTCGAGGGGGATTGAGATTGATTGAGGAGTATACTTATCTGTTCGGTTCATGTTACCTGAAAAAATTTGAAATTTTAAGTAAGTAGTTTTAAGTTACCATTATACCCAATTAGGATAGGGACCAATTACTGTTAACCCTCTGGGGTATTTGGGCATGAAGTGCCATATAAGATGTATGATGCTGTTGACATAAAGTAAAAAAAAAGCCTCTTTCAAGGCGTTGGTGGTTGTGTTGGTGATAAATATGGTTGGTACATTTGTTAAGCGTCCTTTTTGGAGGGGGTCGTGTCGTGAAATGCCGCATTTGGCCCATTTCAGCAAATTAATGTTAAATATTATTTTTCATAAAATATATTTTGCATAATTCGGAAAAAAGTTCGAATGAAATCTAGAGCGAAAACACTTGAAATATAGTATTGTAATTGCGAATTGCAGGGTTACGCCCCTTTTGACAATTCCGACCTATAACGAGCCGCCATTCTCGTCTCGTATCGTATCGTATCGTATCGTATAGTATCGTATAGTATCGTATAGTATCGTATAGTATCGTATAGTATCTTATAGTATCGTATAGTATCGTATCGTATCGTATCATATCGTATCGTATCCTATCGTATCGTATCGTATCGTTTCGTATCGTATCTATCGTACCTCGTATCCTATCGTATCCTATCGTATCGTTTCGTATCCTATCGTATCGTATCGTATCTTATCTTTCCTATCATATCGTATCGTATCCTATCATATCCTATCGTATCCTATCGTATCCTATCGTATCCAATCGTATCGAATTGTATCCTATCGTACCCTATCGTATCCTATCGTATCGTTTCGTTCCATTCCGTTTCGTTAAAACTTACCTGAGTTTTTTTTCACTATAGTTCGTTTTTCTTAAAAAACAACTATATTCCCGGCTACGGAAGGCCAAACAGCTATATTCCCGGCTACGGATAACCAAACAGCTATATTCCCGGCTACGGATGGCCAAACAGCTATATACCCGGCTACGGATGGCACACATCTAGTTTTCTGGCTATATATTGTCACTCTTCGAGGGGGATTGAGATTGATTTGAGATTTGTTTCGAATTGTATCTCATCATATCCTATCATATCCTATCGTATCCTATCATATCCTATCGTATCCTATCGTATCCAATCGTATCCTATCGTATCCTATCCTATTGTATCCTATTGTATCCTATCGTATCCTATCGTATCGTTTCGTTCCATTCCGTTTCGTTCCGTTTCGTTAAAACTCACCTGAGTTTTTTTTCACTATAGTTCGTTTTTCTTAAAAAACAACTATATTCCCGGCTACGGAAGGCCAAACAGCTATATTCCCGGCTACGGATGGCCAAACAGCTATATTCCCGGCTACGGATAGCCAAACAGCTATATACCCGGCTACGGATGGCACACATCTAGTTTTCTGGCTACATATTGTCACTCTTCGAGGGGGATTGAGATTGATTGAGGAGTATCCTTATCTGTTCGGTTCATGTTACCTGAAAAAATTTTAAATTTTAAGTAAGTAGTTTTAAGTTAACATTATACCCGATTAGGATAAGGACCAATAACTGTTAACCCTCTGGGGTATTTGGGCATGAAGTGCCATATAAGATGTATGATGCTGTTGACATAAAGTAATAAAAAAGCCTCGTTCAAGGCGTTGGTGGATGTGTTGGTGATAAATATGGTTGGTACATTTGTTAAGCGTCCTTTTTGGAGGAGGTCGTGTCGTGAAATGCCGCATTTGGCCCATTTCAGCAGATTAATGTTAAATATTATTTTTCATAAAATATATTTTGTATAATTCGGAAAAAAGTTCGAATGAAATCTAGAGTGAAAACACTCGAAATATAGTATTGTAATTGCGAATTGCAGGGTTACGCCCCTTTTGACAATTCCGACCTATAACAAGCCGCCATTCTAGACGTCTCGTCTCGTATCGTATCGTATAGTATCGTATCGTATCCTATCGTATCTTTCGTATCGTTTCGTATCGTTTCGTATCGTTTCGTTTCCTTTCGTTTTGAATCGTTTTGTCTTCCTATCCTATCGTATCCTATCGTATCCTATCGTATCCTATCGTATCCTATTGTATCCAATCGTATCCTATCGTATCCTATCGTATCCAATCGTATCCTATCATATCCTATCGTATCCTATCGTATCCAATCGTATCCAATCATATCCTATCGTATCCCATCGTATCCTATTGTATCCTATCGTATCGTTTCGTTCCATTCCGTTTCGTTGAAACTTACCTGAGTTTTTTTTTCACTATAGTTCGTTTTTCTCAAAAAACAACTATATTCCCGGCTACGGAAGGCCAAACAGCTATATTCCCAACTACGGATGGCCAAACAGCTATATTCCCGGCTACAGATGGCCAAACAGCAATATACCCGGCTACGGATGGCACACATCTAGTTTTCTGGCTATATATTGTCACTCTTCGAGGGGGATTGAGATTTATTGAGGAGTATCCTTATCTGTTCGGTTCATGTTACCTGAAAAAATTTGAAATTTTAATTAAGTAGTTTTAAGTTAACATTATACCCAATTAGGATAGGGACCAATTACTGTAAACCCTCTGGGGTATTTGGGCATGAAGTGCCATATAAGATGTATGATGCTGTTGACATAAAGTAATAAAAAAGCCTCGTTCAAGGCGTTGGTGGATGTGTTGGTGATAAATATGGTTGGTACATTTGTTAAGCGTCCTTTTGAGGAGGTGTCGTGAAATGCCGCATTTGGCCATTTCAGCAAATTAATGTTAAATATTATTTTTCATAAAATATATTTTGTATAATTCGGAAAAAAGTTCGAATGAAATCTAGAGTGAAAACACTCGAAATATAGTATTGTAATTGCGAATTGCAGGGTTACGCCCCTTTTGACAATTCCGACCTATAACGAACCGCCATTCCGTCTCGTCTCGTATCTATAGTATCGTATCGTATCGTTTCGTATCGTTTCCTTTCGTTTCGAATCGTTTCGAATCGTATCCTATCGTATCCTATTGTATCCACTCGTATCCTATCGTATCCGTTTCGTATCGTTTCGTTTCCTTTCGTTTCCTTTTGTTTCGAATCGTATCTCATCATATCCTATCATATCCTATCGTATCCTATCGTATCCTATCGTATCCTATCGTATCCTATCGTATCCTATCGTATCCTATCGTATCCTATCGTATCCTATCGTATCCTATCGTATCCTATCGTATCCTATCGTATCGTTTCGTTCCATTCCGTTTCGTTCCGTTTCGTTAAAACTTACCTGAGTTTTTTTTTCACTATGGTTCGTTTTTCTTAAAAAACAACTATATTCCCGGCTACATATGGCCAAACAGCTATATTCCCGGCTACGGATATCCAAACAGCTATATACCCGGCTACGGATGGCACACATCTAGTTTTCTGGCTATATATTGTCACTCTTCGAGGGGGATTGAGATTGATTGAGGAGTATCCTCATCTGTTCGGTTCATGTTACCTGAAAAAATTTGAAATTTTAAGTAAGTAGTTTTAAGTTAACATTATACCCAATTAGGATAGAGACCAATTACTGTTAACCCTCTGGGGTATTTGGGCATGGAGTGCCATATAAGATGTATAATGCTGTTGAAATAAAGTGAAAAAAAAGGCTCCTTCAAGGCGTTGGTGGTTGTGTTGGTGATAAATATGGTTGGTACATTTGTAAATCGTCCTTGTTGGAGGGGTTCGTGTCGTGAAATGCCGCATTTGGCCCATTTCAGCAAATTAATGTTAAATATTATTTTTCATAAAATATATTTTGTATAATTCGGAAAAAAGTTCGAATGAAATCTTGAGTGAAAACACTCGAAATATAGTATTGTAATTGCGAATTGAGGGTTACGCCCCTTTTGACAATTCCGACCTATAACGAGCCGCCATTCTAGACGTCTTGTCTATATCATATCGTATAGTATCGTATCTTCGTTCGTTTCGTATCTTTCGTATCGTTTCGTTTCCTTTCGTTTCGAATCGTTTGAATCGTATCCTATCGTATCCTATCGTATCCTATCGTATCCTATCGTATCCTATCGTATCGTTTCGTATCGTTTCCTTTCGTTTCCTTTGTTTCGAATCGTATCTCATCATATCCTATCATATCCTATCGTATCCTATCATATCCTATCGTATCCTATCGTATCCAATCGTATCCAATCGTATCCTATCGTATCCTATCCTATCCTATTGTATCCTATCGTATCTTTCGTTCCATTCCGTTTCGTTGAAACTTACCTGAGTTTTTCTTTCACTATAGTTCGTTTTTCTTGAAAAACAACTATATTCCCGCTACGGAAGGCCAAACAGCTATATTCCCAACTACGGATGGCCAAACAGCTATATTCCCAGCTACAGATGGCCAAACAGCTATATACCCGGCTACGGATGGCACACATCTAGTTTTCTGGCTATATATTGTCACTCTTCGAGGGGGATTGGGATTTATTGAGGAGTATCCTTAACTGTTCGGTTCATGTTACTTGAAAAAATTTGAAATTTCAAGTAAGTAGTTTTAAGTTAATATTATACCCAATTAGGATAGGGACCAATTACTGTTAACCCTCTGGGGTATTTGGGCATGAAGTGCCATATAAGATGTATGATGCTGTTGACATAAAGTAGAAAAAAAGCCTCTTTCAAGGCGTTGGTGGTTGTGTTGGTGATAAATATGGTTGGTACATTTGTTAAGCGTCCTTTTCGGAGGGGGTCGTGTCGTGAAATGCCGCATTTGGCCCATTTCAGGAAATTATTGTTAAATATTATTTTTCATAAAATATATTTTGTATAATTCGGAAAAAAGTTCGAATGAAATCTAGAGTGAAAACACTCGAAATATAGTATTGTAATTGCGAATTGCAGGGTTACGCCCTTTTGACAATTCCGACCTATAACGAGCCGCCATTCTCGTCTCGTCTCGTCTCGTATCGTATCGTTTTGTATCGTTTCCTTTCGTTTCGAATCGTTTCGAATCGTATCCTATCGTATCCTATCCTATTGTATCCATTCGTATCCTATCGTATCCTATCGTATCCTATCGTATCCCGTTTCGTATCGTTTCCTTTCGTTTCCTTTTGTTTCGAATTGTATCTCATCATATCCTATCATATCCTATCGTATCCTATCATATCCTATCGTATCCTATCGTATCCAATCGTATCCAATCGTATCCTATCGTATCCTATTGTATCCTATTGTATCCTATTGTATCCTATCGTATGCTATCGTATCGTTTCGTTCCATTCCGTTTCGTTCCGTTTCGTTAAACGTTATAGACCACCAGGAAAACAAAATGAGGGAAATCATAGAGATAAATAATGATCTAGATGATAAACATGGATTTACAACTGTCAGATATGGAAAGAACAAAATGAAAACGGGACCCACAAAAAACTTTGGAGAAAACAATACCAATGAAGCTTTTGGAGCTGAAAGGAAAATTTGGTTATACTTATATAGGATCCAAAGACATATCACTACCGAAAAAATTAAGGATTATGTCAAAGAACAAGATACCCTGAAAAATGCTGAAATTACAGTAAAAGAATTGCCCACAGATGAATCACAAAATAAATGCTTCATGTTCGGAATCGACGAACGATTCAAAGATGAAGTTTACAAAAAATCCACATGGCCTAGAAGTGTGGCGTTCAGACGTTTCGATTTTAGAAAGTACCGTAATTATCAGAGAAATGAGGATTTTTGATTAATAGGAAAACCTATGAGAAGAACCATGACTCAACTCAAACACTAAAACACACAGCAATTAGCAAACACTCGGTGAGCCTAATTCATCAAAATCTACAATCAATAGGAAATAGCATAGATCCAGTAAACGCACTACTAGACCAACATCCTGACTGTCTCTTTCGCAGCACGGAGCATTGGACAACTGATAGTGAGTTAAAAACACATGGTATTAAACACTTCAGATTGGCCTCCTACTACTGTCGACCAAAAGGTAAACATGGAGGAGCAGCTGTCTACATTCGAAATGGAATCAGTTATAAAACAGTAGGAAAAATTAATAAATTATCAAAATGTGAGGTATTTGGTGTGCCGCAATTGAAGCAGGGTAAATAACACTAATTTCTTAATTATAAGTGTCTACCGTCCCCATATACTGAAAACCTAGGACCTTTCTACGGAAAACTCGAAGAACTGCTTGAGATAATAACTGATGAGAATAAGGTAATATTGATTGCTGGTGATTTCAATATTGAACTGAGGGATACTGTTGAAAACATAACTAAAATGAATCTTTTATTGAACTCTTATTCTTTTGTGTTCACCATCAAGGAATACACAAGAATAACTCCAACTCGAAAAAATGTATTGACAATATTTTCACAAACCTGAAGACAGTTATACAACAGACATTCTGAACTCTTCTATTTCAGATCACACTGCACAAAAATTTGCTGTTTCACAAATAAAACAAAAGTAGAATTTTAAATATATCAGAACATTCTCGGCAAAGAACAAAACACTTTCATTAAAAACTGGCTGATCAGAATTGGTCAGACATATATAACGAAGGAAAACGAAGTGAATGAACAATGGGAGAAATTCATGAGTCACTTCAAAACATTTTCAACGATTGTTTCCTATAAAACGAATCGAAGTAAAGAATCAACCTCCCGGAAAGATCCTGAAATAGAAGAGTGTAGAAATAAATTAAATGTCTGGTTAGTTATATCAAACAACCGCCCAGAACTTAAATATGTATATAATGATATGAAAAAAAATTACAATGAATTGTTAATTCGGAAAAGAAAAGAAAACTATGAATATAAAATTACTAACTCAGATAACAAAATGAAAACTATGTGGAGTATTCACAATGAAATTGTAGGAAAGCAAAATCTCACAGATTCGGCTTTCAATGGTGAACCAAGCAATGTTGCAAATAGGTATAATGACTTCCTTCTAAATATAATTCCTAGTTTGTTAAAAAATTTAGAAGCTAAACAATTCAGTTGTAATAGCCCAAGTAGCTCACAATCGATGTTCATCAAACCAGTATCAATAAATTAAATTAAGGTTTTAGGAAATAGACTAAAAAATAAGCACACATGTGGTGATGATGACATCCCTACTAGTATGGTAAAATTATGTGTAGGATCAATATAATGAACAACTCACTCCAATATGGAGTATTCCCAGTACAACTTAAAATTGCACTAATAACTCCGATCCATAAAAAAGGGGATTGTGAACAATTCGAAAATTATCGTCCAATTAGTGTCCTACCATCATTCTCTTTGAAATGGCTATGTGTGATCGTCTAATGGATCATATGAACCGTCATAAGTTTTTCAATACAAGTCAACATGGATATATAAAAGGCAGATCCGTAGAAACAGCAATCACACAGTTCACTGAAAAAATCCTTGAATCATTCGAAAATAATGAAATCGTGCTGGGTATTTTCCTAGACCTCTCTAAAGCATATGACTGTTTGAATCATGACTACCTACTGATTAAACTCGAAAAATATGGTATTAGAGGAAATGCTTTAGATTGGTTTGAATCCTATTTGAAACATCGTCAACAAAGAGTAAAAATTATAACTGATGGACATGCAACCAAATCTAACTTACAACATACCAAGATAGGGGTCCCTCAAGGTAGCATTACAGGACCAGTACTTTTCATAATTTTCATGAATGATATTTTGGATATCTTAAATGACACTCATGCACACCTAACTAATTATGTAGATGACACTAATTTGATAGTTTCAAGTCGGACTATCAGACCTAATACGAAAACTCAGGACATCACGAGAAACATTTATGAATGGTTTACAAAAAATAAATTGATACTTAATGTTGAGAAAACCAACGCTATATTATTCAGAACCAAACAACAGAGAATTGAAACTCCAGAAAATATAAACTTACTCAACAATAAAATCAAAATTCAGAATAATACCAAATTTCTGGGAGTCTTCATAGAGGAACATTTACTTTGGAACGTCCATATTTTAAGCTTAGGAACAAAACTGAACCAGATATGCTATAGCATTAGAGTCATAAGCAAATACCTTAACGAAAAATCATTAAAAATTATATACCATGCAAATTTTGAATCCTGTGCTAAATTTGGAATAATATTCTGGGGATGTCAAAGTAACATTAATGACCTTTTCTGTATTAAAAAAAGAGTGATTAGAGCTATGTTTAAAATGAAATTTCGGGAAACATGCAGAGGTGTTTTCAAAAGAAGTAACACAATGACAATTTATGCGTTGTATATATATGAATGTGTTCTGTATTTGTTCAAGAACACAAATGTTACTGAACATATTCACAGTCATAAATATCCAACACGAAATATAAATGTGAATTTTCCGGTACACAGATTAGTACTATCAGAAAAGCATCCATCATATGCATCTAAAAAATTCTTTAATAAACTACCAAACAATATAAAAAGTCTGAATAGCATCAGTAAATTCAAAAAGGGAGTAAAGAAATTACTTATCGACATTGAACCTTACTATCTTGACGAATATTTCCTACATAAATTCACATAGCTCTAATCCTACTCACATGGTTAAATGTGATCTTGTTTTTGACGCCTATTTCATTTTTGGTTTTTGTATTTTGACTATGTATAAAAATATGAAATATTCCATGAAATAAAGACTATGTTATTATTATTATTTTTATTAAAACTTACCTGAGTTTTTTTTTCACTATAGTTCGTTTTTCTTAAAAAACAACTATATTCCCGGCTACGGAAGGCCAAACAGCTATATTCCCGGCTACGGATGGCCAAACAGCTATATTCCCGGCTACTGATGGCCAAACAGCTATATACCCCGCTACGGATGGCACACATCTAGTTTTCTGGCTATATATTGTCACTCTTCGAGGGGGATTGAGATTGATTGAGAAGTATCCTTATCTGTTCGGTTCATGTTACCTGGAAAAATTTGAAAATTTAAGTAAGTAGTTTCAAGTTAACATTATACCCAATTAGGATAGGAACCAATTACTGTTAACCCTCTGGGGTATTAGGGCATGAAGTGCCATATAAGATGTATGATGCTGTTGACATAAAGTAAAAAAAAAGCCTCTTTCAAGGCGTTGGTGATAAATATGGTTGGTACATTTGTTAAGCGTCCTTTTTGGAGGAGGTCGTGTCGTGAAATGCCGCATTTGGCCCATTTCAGCAAATTAATGTTGAATATTATTTTTCATAAAATATATTTTGTATAATTCGGAAAAAAGTTCGAATGAAATCTAGAGTGAAAACACTCGAAATATAGTATTGTAATTGCGAATTGCAGGGTTACGCCCCTTTTGACAATTCCGACCTATAACGAGCCGCCATTCTAGACGTATCGTATCATATCCTATCGTATCGTTTCGTATCGTTTCGTTTCCTTTCGTTTTAAATCGTTTCGAATCGTATCCTATCGCATCCTATCATATCCTATCGTATCCTATCATATCCTATCGTATCCTATCGTATCCAATCGTATCCAATCGTATCCTATCGTATCCTATCGTATCCTATCGTTTTGTTAAAACTTACCTGAGTTTTTTTTTCACTATAGTTCGTTTTTCTTAAAAAACAACTATATTCCCGGCTACGGAAGGCCAAACAGCTATATTCATGGCTACGGATGGCCAAACAGCTATATTCCCCGCTACGGATGGCCAAACAGCTATATACCCGGCTACGGATGGAACACATCTAGTTTTCTGGCTATATATTGTCACTCTTCGAGGGGGATTGAGATTGATTGAGAAGTATCCTTATCTGTTCGGTTCATGTTACCTGGAAAAATTTGAAAATTTAAGTAAGTAGTTTCAAGTTACCATTATACCCAATTAGGATAGGGACCAATTACTGTTAACCCTCTGGGGTATTTGGGCATGAAGTGCCATATAAGATGTATGATGCTGTTGACATGAAGTAAAAAAAAAGGGCCTCTTTCAAGGCGTTGGTGGTTGTGTTGGTGATAAATATGGTTGGTACATTTATTAAGCGTCCTTTTTGGAGGAGGTCGTGTCGTGAAATGCCGCATTTGGCCCATTTCAGCAAATTAATGTTGAATATTATTTTTCATAAAATATATTTTGTATAATTCAGAAAAAAGTTCGAATGAAATCTAGAGTGAAAACACTCGAAATATAGTATTGTAATTGCGAATTGCAGGGTTACGCCCCTTTTGACAATTCCGACCTATAACGAGCCGCCATTCTAGACGTATCGTATCGTATCCTATCGTATCGTTTCGTATCGTTTCGTTTCCTTTCGTTTTGAATCGTTTCGAATCGTATCCTATCGATCCTATCTTATCCTATCGTATCCTATCGTATCCTATCGTATCTATTGTATCTTTTCCTATCTATCCTATCGTATCCTATCGTATCGAATCGTATCGTTTCGTATCGTTTCCTTTCGTTTCCTTTTGTTTCGATCGTATCTCATTATATCCTATCATATCCTATCGTATCCTATCATATCCTATCGTATCCTATCGTATCCAATCGTATCCAATCGTATCCTATCGTATCCTATCGTATCCTATCGTATCGTTTCTTTCCATCCTTTTTTTAAAATTTTTTTTTTTAACTATATTCCCGGAACCAAAATTTCCCAAACCCTCCGTTTCGTTCTTAAAACTTACCTGAGTTTTTTTTGGAGTATCCTTATCAAACAGCTATATACCCGGCTACGGATGGAACACATCTAGTTTTTTGGCTATATATTGTCACTCTTCGAAGGGGATTGAGATTGATTGAGGAGTATCCTTATCTGTTCGGTTCATGTTACCTGAAAAAATATTTCAAGTAAGTAGTTTCAAGTTAACATTATACCCAATTAGGATGGGGACCAATTACTGTTAACCCTCTGGGGTATTTGGGCATGAAGTGCCATATAAGATGTATGATGCTGTTGACATAAAGTAAAAAAAAAGCCTCTTTCAAGGCGTTGGTGGTTGTGTTGGTGATAAATATGGTTGGTACATTTGTTAAGCGTCCTTTTTGGAGGGGGTCGTGTCGTGAAATGCCGCATTTGGCCCATTTCAGCAAATTAATGTTAAATATTATTTTTCATAGAATATATTTTGTATAATTCGGAAAAAAGTTCGAATGAAATCTAGAGTGAAAACACTCGAAATATGGTATTGTAATTGCGAATTGCAGGGTTACGCCCCTTTTGACAATTCCGACCTATAACGAGCCGCCATTCTAGACGTCTCGTCTCGTATCGTTGTATGTATCGTATCGTATCGTATCCTATCGTATCGTTTCGTATCGTTTCGTATCATTTCGTTTCCTTTCGTTTCGAATCGTTTTGAATCGTATCCTATCGTATCCTATCGTATCCTATCGTATCCTATTGTATCCAATCGTATCCTATCGTATCGTATCGTATCCTATCGTATCCTTCGTATCGTATCGTATCCTATCGTATCCTTTCGTATCGTTTCGTATCTTTCGTATCCTATCGTTTCGTATCGTTTGTATCGTTTCCTATCGTTTCCTATCGTATCCTATTGTTTCGTATCGTATCCAATCGTATCCAATCGTATCCTATCGTATCCTATCGTATCCTATTGTATCCTATCGTATCGTTTCGTTCCATTCCGTTTCGTTGAAACTTACCTGAGTTTTTTTTTCACTATAGTTCGTTTTTCTTAAAAAACAACTATATTCCCGGCAACGGAAGGCCAAACAGCTATATTCCCAACTACAGATGGCCAAACAGCTATATTCCCGGCTACAGATGGCCAAACAGCTATATACCTGGCTACGGATGGCACACATCTAGTTTTCTGGCTATATATTGTCACTCTTCGAGGGGGATTGAGATTGATTGAGGAGTATCCTTATCTGTTCGGTTCATGTTACCTGAAAAAATTTGAAATTTTAAGTAAGTAGTTTTAAGTTAACATTATACCCAATTAGGATGGGGACCAATTACTGTTAACCCTCTGGGGTATTTGGGCATGAAGTGCCATATAAGATGTATGATGCTGTTGACATAAAGTAAAAAAAAAGCCTCTTTCAAGGCGTTGGTGGTTGTGTTGGTGATAAATATGGTTGGTACATTTGTTAAGCGTCCTTTTTGGAGGGGGTCGTGTCGTGAAATGCCGCATTTGGCCCATTTCAGGAAATTATTGTTGAATATTATTTTTCATAAAATATATTTTGTATAATTCGGAAAAAAGTTCGAATGAAATCTAGAGTGAAAACACTCGAAATATAGTATTGTAATCGCGAATTGCAGGGTTACGCCCCTTTTGACAATTCTGACCTATAACGAGCCGCCATTCTAGACGTCTCGTCTCGTTTCGTTTCCTTTCCTTTTGTTTCGAATCGTATCTCATCATATCCTATCATATCCTATCGTATCCTATCGTATCCATTCGTATCCAATCGTATCCTATTGTATCCTATCGTATCCTATCGTATCCTATCGTATCCTATCGTATCCTATTGTATAGTTTCGTTCCATTCCGTTTCGTTAAAACTTACCTGGTTTTTTACTATAGTTCGTTTTCTTAAACAACTATATTCCACTACGGCCAAACAGCTATATTCCGCTACGGATGGCCAAATAGCTATATTCCGCTACGGATGGCCAAACACTATATACCCGGCTACGGATGGCCATCTAGTTTCTGGCTATATATTGTCACTCTTCGGGGATTGAATTGATTGAGGAGTATCCTTATCTGTTCGGTTCATGTTACCTGAAAATTTGAAATTTTAAGTACGTAGTTTTAAGTTAACATATATACCCAATTGGATAGGGACAATTACTTTTAACCCTCTGGGGTATTTGGGCATGAAGTGCCATATAAGATGTATGATGCTGTTGACATAAAGTAAAAAGCCTCTTCCCAGGCGTTGGTGGTTTGTTGGTGATAAATATGGTTGGTACATTTTTAAGCGTCCTTTTGAGGTCTGCTTGAAATGCCGCATTTGGCCCATTTCAGGAAATTATTGTTGAATATTATTTTTCCATAAAATATATTTTGTATAATTCGGAAAAAAGTTCAATGAAATCTAGAGTGAAAACACTCGAAATATGAGTATTGTAATTGCGATTGCAGGGTTCGCTCTTTTGACAATTCCGATCTATAACGAGCCACATTCTCGTCTCGTATCATATCGTTTCGTATCGTTTTCCTTTAGTTTCAGATCGTTTCGAATCGTATCCTATCAGTATCCTTTCTATTGTATCCATTCGTATCTATCGATCCTATCGTATCCCGTTTCGTATCGTTTCCTTTCGTTTCCTTTTGTTTCGAGATGTATCTCATCATATCCTATCTTATCCTATCGTATCCTATCATATCCTATCGTATCCTATCGTATCAATCGTATCCAATCGTATCATATCGTATCCTATTGTATCCTATTGTATCCTATTGTATCCTATCGTATCCTATCGTTTCGTTCCATTCCGTTTCGTTCCGTTTCGTTAAAACTTACCTGAGTTTTTTTTTCACTATAGTTCGTTTTTTTTAAAAAACAACTATATTCCCGGCTACGGAAGGCCAAACAGCTATATTCCCAGCTACGGATATCCAAACATCTATATTCCCGGCTACGAATGGCCAAACAGCTATATACCCCGCTACGGATGGCACACATCTAGTTTTCTGGCTATATATTGTCACTCTTCGAGGGGGATTGAGATTGATTGAGAAGTATCCTTATCTGTTCGGTTCATGTTACCTGGAAAAATTTGAAAATTTAAGTAAGTAGTTTCAAGTTAACATTAGACCCAATTAGGATAGGGACCAATTACTGTTAACCCTCTGGGGTATTTGGGCATGAAGTGCCATATAAGATGTATGATGCTGTTGACATAAAGTAAAAAAAAAGCCTCTTTCAAGGCGTTGGTGGTTGTGTTGGTGATAAATATGGTTGGTACATTTGTTAAGCGTCCTTTTTGGAGGGGGTCGTGTCGTGAAATGCCGCATTTGTCCCATTTCAGCAAATTAATGGTAAATATTATTTTTCATATAATATATTTTGTATAATTCGGAAAAAAGTTCGAATGAAATCTAGAGTGAAAACACTCGAAATATAGTATTGTAATTGCGAATTGCAGGGTTACGCCCCTTTTGACAATTCCGACCTATAACGAGCCGCCATTCTAGACGTCTCGTCTCGTATCGTATCGTATCGCGTATCTATCGTATCGTATCGTATCGTATCGTATCGTATCGTATCGCTTTCGTATCGTTTCGTACGATCCTATCGTATCCTATCTATCCTATCGTATCCTATCGTATCCTATCGTATCCTATCGTATCTATCGTATCCTATCATATCCTATTGTATCCTATTGTAACCCTCCAAATATTTATTATACTTGGATGTAAATAATCTCTATGGATGGGCTATGAGGGAGTATCTACCCTCTGGAGGGTTCAAATGGGTCGAAGATTTCGATAATTTGAACGTTCTGGAGGTGTCGGATACTTCGGATATCGGCTATATTCTCGAAGTCGATTTGGAATACCCTGAAGCGATACACGATGAACATAAAGATTTTCCACTTTGTGCAGAACATCGAACTCCTCCAGGTTCAAAATTACCAAAATTATTGACCACCCTGTACAACAAAGAAAAGTATGTCGTACATTATCGAATATTGAAACAAGCTTTAGAAAACGGCCTTATACTGAGAAAAGTTCACAGGGTGTTGCAGTTCAAACAATCAGCATGGCTGCAACCCTACATTGAATTAAACACAAAATTACGCTTCCAAGCTACAACCACTTTCGGAAAAAACAACTATAAATTAGCCATAAACAGTATTTTCGGAAAGACCATGGAAAACATTAGGAAGCACAGAGTGGTGAAAATGGTCAATAAATGGGAGGGTAGGTATGGGGCGAAAAATCTAATAAGTAACCCGAAATTCCACAACCGAACCATCTTCGATGAAAACTTGATGGCTATCGAAATGAACAAGTCTGAACTGCTATTCAATAAACCCCTCTATATCGGTATGGCTATTTTAGATATTTCCAAAATTTGCGTCTACGATTTTCACTATAAATTCATGTTGAAAAAATTCGAGACCAATCAGTGTAAGTTGATGTACACGGATACGGATTCTCTCATATACGAAATTAAATGTGATGATGTGTATAGAGATTTAATCGGGGAGAACTTGGAAAAATTCGATACGAGCGACTACCCATGCGAAAACTCGTACGGTATTCCGCAGGTAAACAAGAAAATTCCAGGTTTGATGAAAGATGAAGCGAACGGGTGCATCATGACAGATTTCGTCGGACTCCGTTCAAAATTATACACCTATAAAATTCAGGGTGGAAAATGTGTTAAAAAATCCAAAGGAGTCCGATATAATGTTGTGGAAAATAAAATTTCCTTCGAAGACTATGTCGATTGTCTTAGAGATCAGAGGGAAAAATCGACTAGTCAACGATGCATCCGTTCATATGCCCATAATGTTTTTAGTGTTGAACAAAACAAAATCGCTCTAAGTCCATTCGACGATAAAAGAACACTCATCCCGGATCGAACGACACACTTGCTTGGGGCCATTATAGCATCATGAATGAATAGCCAACCTCCACCCCCTCAACCAACTTGTATTTAATAATCTTTCTCTCCAAATTTCCATTTATTGTGTTAGCGTGATAACCGAAAAATGAATGCTTTTTTTTTCTCCATCACTCTCTCTCTCTCTCACATAGCCATTGTATATATCGAATCAGCCAATATATTATTATATCCATTATACTCAAAATATATGAATCAATAAAATAAGTGTATAAAGACTTTGATTTTTATTTATTATACAGAACCTAGAATAAAATTATGGCAGCTCTGTCATCACTTCATTCAATAGTTTCCTGAATAGAGACCAGTCCAGACAAGTTCAGACAAGTTTAAACTTGTCTAAACCTGTCTGAACAAGTCGAAGAAACGATGACGTCATTCAGTCTCACCCTCGAACATCAGCGTTCTTTGTGAGTGACATAACCTCACTTTTAGAGAAACCATAATCTCAAATTTCACATGAGGTGGGGATTCTAACCTTACTTTTTCAAACATAACCCCACTTTCAGAGGAACCATAACCTCAAATTTCACATGAGGTGGGAATTCTAACCCTACTTTTCCAAACATAACCTCAAAGGTTTGTGGGATGAGACAAAATACACAAGTTGATTTTCACATTCTATATATTGATCATCTCTCTCATATTGAATCATCTCTCTCTAAGATACAAACACTTTCAAATAGTATTGAATTGGGGCTCTGCTCACAGCACAATTGTACAATTTCATTGAGCATTCGTAACAGCAGACCAAGTGTTTGCACGGCATGAAATCTACGTTCATATCCTTTTCCAATCCTATTTTTGCATGACATTGATGGGGAGGATGGTGATGTATCTTCGTGAACGCTGCTGCTGTTGGTAGGTGTGTTCGTTGTTACCTCGTCTCTGGGTAAAGACAATCTACGAGCTGCATACGTCTCCTCAGTGGCAGCTTCTTCTTCTGTGAAAAACTCACAATGTGGACTCCAACTGAAGTGATCAAGTTGAGCATCATCTTCCAACTGCCATCT